>CABFOS010039239.1:0-11366 GCA_900660315.1 Diretmoides pauciradiatus
ACATAATTAATATAATATAATTACCATAATATAATACTCTGATATAATTATAAATAACGTAATACCATAATACCACTCATGCGACCACATATTAAGGCTTCAAGGCCCTTCTTACTCGCTGTAAGTCTGAAGACCCTCTGCTTATATTTTATTTTAAACTGCTTCATGTTTGGACACTGCTTCATTTCCACATTCAGATTGTTCCACAATTTCACACCACAAATAGAAATACAAAACCCCTTCCTGGTTGTTCGATCACCTAACCTTTCAAAGTTTAGTTTCCCCTTTAAATTGTAACTAAGCTGCCTCATATTAAACAATCTTTGGATGTTGTTTGGGAGTTTGTTATTTTTGGCTTTAAACATAACTTGCACAGTTGAAATCTTTTAGCTTAATTTAGCTTAGTTTACCTACACAGTTGAGGCAACAATTACTACGTTTACATGCACAGTGTGATCTTCTCCAGTAAGATGTTAACAGTCCGATATTAGAGACTTTTACAAAGAAAAGGTAAAAAATAAACAAAGAGAAGGATCTAAATTGTCTCTTCTGAGAACTTCATTGTCACAGACAGTGATGCAGACAGCAAAAAGAGGAGGAAACACGACATATTTACATTTTATTCTGGACTGCCAAGTTTTGTTGTGTTTGGATGGATTTTGATTTTGAAGTTCAAGTTCAAATTTGTATTTGTCACTTACACAATCATACACAGTATAATGTAAAGTGAAATGTATTTTGTACCTAATACGGCTCAATATGAGAACACAGCAAAAATAATGTAACAAGTAACAACAAAATAATAGTAAAGAATAATGATAAAAATAATATAATAAAATGTGATGCATAAAGAGGATTTGAAAAAATGCAAAAAATGTGCAAAATAGTGCAGTGAGGTAGGAATGGCGAGGAATTTTTTTAAAGAGAAAAAGAGAACAAAGATGTGCAAAATAGTGCAGTAGGGAAGAACAAACCAAACAGAAAAAAGAACAAAATGTACAAATGTAGTGCACAGAAATAATGTATGTATGAATTCATTGCTTTACAGACATAAAGCAATGAATTGGCTACTTAACCCCCCCTTCCTATTTCTAAGGCAGTGGTTTAAACTGGCCAGTGGCCAACATGTGCATTTAGTGCATTAGAAGACTGGACAAATTTAAATTTGTCAGAGGCACTTTCTCTTCAAACTGCACATCCACTAAATCTCCAGCAGGTTGTGCTCCATGAACGCATCTTCTCAGATAAGAGGGCAGTGGTTAATGGATTGGGACAGTGGAATGAGAACGCACTGTGCCTGTAACGGATTCTGTCACTTCTGTGTCTTTTTCTTGCAATCACATTAGAAATACAACTATTGTGATCATACTTCTGATCTCACATGCTTGGGTAAATTACTAAAATTGAACGAAAGTCATCCTAATCTTAAAATCCCTCTCAGTAGAACACAGTGTTTTGAGGAAAGATCATACAGGTGAAACTAAGATATGCATATTGCCATTTGGAAAAGTCAAAATCAAGCCTTGCATATTGGTAATATTTCAAAATCTATTTGCCTCAGTACTCACCCTCTGCTGGGATTGGATGGACTGGATGGAATAAGACATAGATGAGATATTAAAAATCTCAATGAAATTAGATTGAACATCAGGCCTACCTCGGAATATTCAATGAATGAAACAGTAGAAATAGTCTGTTAGCCTTCACATATCAGTTGAATGTTCTATCATTACTCCCAAAGACGTGTCATACATTCAAGGGAAAAACGATACTGATACTATGAACGAACAAACCATATGCCATATCCTCATTATCATCAGAGCTTGCTTTTGGCCTCTGAGACGACATTCTCTGGCGAGGCCTTGGGGTACCACTCACACCAGGACCCATCATACACAGATGGGCCGCCAGCACCATGTGGCAGACGGTCACACCAGAGCCACAGGAGCCACAGCCTAATTCATTTCTGGAAGAACTTCTTGAGCTCCTCTCTGGAAAGCATCACGCCATCTTCATCCAGGAACTTCAAGAAAGGCATTTGGAGCCGTGAATGTGGCCTGGCTGGACGCCGGCAGGATCACGGGAAATTAGTTATGTTGCATTTCTGCACACGCTTGTTGTATGTTAAAAGTGATATATGCAAGTGTGGTTGAAGTGATGTCTGCAGGATTTAAGCTCTAACTGACATTACTACAACGTACTATTCAATTAGATGGGATTTGTTTTCAAATGATAGATGGTATCAGTTCATTAAAAGGTGCAATGTGTAGCCTTTGTAACCATCAATATATCATTGTCAACTTGATTGTGATACTAATTGGTATAATCATAAACATATGAGACCACAGTTGAGACCATTAGTAGCCAGTATCTCACGGTAGTGAGAGTTAGCGCTGGTGTTACCCAGATTAAAACTCTGAATGTTTTAGAATCGTCGCCTCTTCCTGTTTTCTACCATAAACCAACTTCCCTTTGTACCATAAACGAATTTCAATTCCAGATTTCCCACAAAATCAAACCCGCTGTCACAATATAAAATGCAGTGTAGAGTCTGACAATATTCTATAGTATGGTGGTGTTTGTTAGTGGCATCTATACGAATGTCTTCAGAATTAATGTAATGATTTACTGATGTTAAATTAAATACAGTTTTGAAGACAAATTATTACTTGAATATCCAGGAGTGTAAATGTCAAGGTCTTTGTGCCCTTTTTATGCCTGTGACCACAGAAGAGTTCAGAAGAGTTCATTTCAGTTGATCAGATGTCTCCAAACATGTCAGCTGCTCTGCATCTCAGAAGCTTTTAATAATAAGTTATTTATTATATAGTAACAATTTAATTTGTATAAGAAAAGGAAGAAGTACAAATAATCGTACAAAGTCTGAGGTTTATAAAGACATCGTGTCAGCATTGGCAATGATTGTTACAATGAAAAAGGTAAAAGCGATTACTTTGAAAATACAGCAAACAGACATAACTCATCTTTTATGAATTGGAATGAATATGTGACAAAGTATATGCACAACAAATGTATAACAATCCATCTGATGTTTACTTATGCTGCATTGCATTGGGTTTGGTACCTTCCATGGCCAATTTGAACACATTATGTTACAGGATTGTGATGTACAAGGTGTGATTCCTCAAAGCACACCAACATATTTTCATATTTGTTTAATCACAGTTGAGATGTCTGTGATTGATATCATGAATTATGAATGTATTGTTATTATACAAAAATGGCAATGATATTTTATCCATAGCAATTTTACAAAAAAAAGTGAATAATACATGACAACATTTATGATAAATAATATAAGAATTAGTCATTTTCAGACATGTGGCCTTTTGTGTCGGCATTATTCTCCATCATACAAACGTTTTTCTTATACGTTGAAACTGATTTTGATATATGATATGAATATGATATAATATGAAGTAACAGGATTACTTCAATTTATCCTTACACCATTCTTGTGTATTTACTTTATTGTAATCACAGTCGATCGCTTACCACTCACTAACATTAGTGTAACTACAGTAACATTACCATTCAAAGAACAACTCATCGTTTTTTAACTTAAATTTAATTTTCAATACAAGTTTGTGACTACACGTCCAGTTTCTCCTTCCCTGATAAACACAATTTTTCAAGGATACTTGTCAACATTTATATTTTGGGGAAACCTAAGTGTTGTAGGAAGTTTCTCCTGGTCAGGGGCATAGCGAGGGAGAAGTGGTGATGATTTATAGGACCATAAGCCATCCAAAAGTCTAACATCGGGGCCTTTTTCTGGTGATATATTTAATTGTGGCCCTATTATATGACAGTGACATATCCTGTCCAGGGGCCTCAAAATCCCTGCAGCACTGCTGATCAGGGCATATACTTCCTTGCCTTCATCCTGGGTATGATATGCATGTCTCTGATGTCATCGTGCTGAAGCAGCCAACACAAGTAGCGCTCGGTCCCTATGCCCCATCCACTGGTGAGAAGTGGTATTGCCTGGCGCATGTTGATGTACCACTTGTAAGACTCCTCTGGCACTGCGTGATGCCTGAGGGCCTCCTGTACCATCTCAGGGGTGGAATGGCGTTCACCGAGACCCACAGTCTCTCCCAGCCCCAGTAGAAGGTCAGCAGCTTTGGCCTTGCACCGCCCTGTGCCTTCCACATAGGCCTGGTAGAAGGGAACTCCTAGGTGGTCCATCTCAGTCAGCCAAACAGCACCACCGTATTTCTCTATCAAGACCCGCTCTCCTTTACGGGTTAGCTTTCTGCCAAACTGGGGCTGGCCATCCTTCACCCACTCAAGGCAGTCAGCAGAGGGCATCAAGGGAACGGCCTGATCTAGAGTGACTCTTGGTAGAGGGGTTTTCCCATCCAGCTTACTCAGCATGTCGGTGACATGTGTTAGGGTCCCAGCAGTATTTAGGATTATATCGGAGTGTTTCTTCAACATGGCATTGGTGAGGTGAGCCATGTATCCTTCTGCTATGTGAATAGCATTGTCCATGTCACCCAGCAGCTCACACTCCACATGGTAGAACTGGTTCAAGTGTGTGGCGTCAGGGTCTTCCCCTCTGAAGCTGGGAGATATGTAGTAGGTCCCAGGCAGGTTCTCCTGGAAGCGGAGGAAGTATTCTAGTACAAACTGCATTGAGTCGGCCAGGTAGACATCCTGGCCCAGCATGTTAACAAAAACTGGCTCTGAGTCGGATCCTAGGCCCATTGGGGAGGAGATGGTATCAGTGGTGAGAGGGGTCAGAGCATAGGAGTACTGACAGCTATTGTGGAAATATTCTACCGTGCTGTGGAAGAGAGTATTCTGAATCTGGAACAGGTTGCGGTACCATTGGCTCTTGATGGCAAGTGTTGAGTGGGTCTCAGGGTCTTCCCATGAACGGGGTGGCTTGCACTGGGTGATCTTAGAGTAGATCTCCCTGAGAGCCTCAGGGTGGGCAGCTGGGCCGTCCAGAGATGACACATATCCAGGGTAGGTTTGGAAGTATTCTGGTTGCAGTTCAGCAGGCTTGGTGCCATCTGGTGAAGGTACCAGAGGGATCAGCTTAGCATGGGCATAATCAATCTCAAGGCCCTCAAAGATCAGTGCAACACCTCGCGCTCTCATCCCGTCTTCCAGAAGTCGGGCTACTTTATAAGTGGCTAGGATCAGTGCATTGTAGTCAGCTTCCTCCAGTTGAAAGATGTCACTGGGTAGTGGTTTGCGTGGCACCAGCACAGTTAGTCCAGGAGTGTTTGGGTATGGTGTGAGGAATGCAACATGCTCACTGTCCTCCCACACTCTCCACTGTTGTTCCTCTCCACGAACAATACGAGAGAATAGGTCATCATGGGAAGGGTCTCCTAAAAAGTCATCGCAAGAAGGAGCGTTCGGTGTTGGCAATTTCTTTCTGATCTTGCCCTGAACCTGGTCCAGCACTTCATCATCCCAACGAGGGCCACTCTTTGAGCTACAGTAGCCAGGATCATAAGCCTTGAAATCCTCCTCTTGAGCCAGATGGGGATGCCAGTCGGGCTCTAGGCCATGAAGTGGGAGCAGTCTGATTTGAGCTGGCTGATCTGGGTTTGGATTGAAAACCAAGGCACAGCGTTGCACTCCCAGTCGCTGACATAGCAGGTTTGATACAGCTCTTGCTCCTTGTAGCAAAGCCACAAAATCAGGTATAGGCAGCTGGAAGATGCTTCTTGGACCGCTAAGAGTTTTTCTAGTGAGAATGGTTGCTCCTGGGGTCCAGGGGTTGCAATGCAGGTAGGCAACTAGTTCATCAGTCTCCCAGATTACATCAGAGAAGCTCTTCATGGGTCTGAGGACTTCTACTCGGGAAATACCGCTAATCATGGAGGCCACAAACATCACACCAGCATTGGTTTCAATGACTGCATCACCTTTAGAGTCCACAGCAATAATTCCTGCACAGCTCCCTTTTAGGTTCTCAGTCATCACTTCTTTACATGCCTGCCTAAGGCTGTAGCCTTTGTGATGGTAAAGACTGGCTACTTTCTGTGCAACTGTGTGCCTCAGAAATACATCTCCATCTCCAGAGCAGGTGATGGCTAGCTTGTCATCAGCATATATCCCTGCCCCTACTACTGCTGTATCCCCAACTCTCCCTTTCAGCTTCCCTACTAACCCACCTGTAGATGTTGCAGCAGCCAATGTGTGCTGACGATCCAAGGCCACAGCTCCAACTGTCTGGGGGTGATTGTTTTTTGAAGTATTGCCAGCACTTAACTTTGCACTTAACTCTCTGTAACGTACATCAGTGTAGAAATACTCAGGCCCCATAGGTTTCTTCTTCTCCCAAGCTTGCAGAAACTCCTCAGCCCCATCTCCCACTATGAGTGAGTGTGAGCTTTTCTCCATGACACATCTGGCTGCTTTTATTGGGTTCTTCACACTCTGTACACAGGCAACAGATCCTGAGTTCAACGAATTACCATCTACTATGGTTGCTTCCATCTCATTTTTGCCATCTTTGTTGAATACAGAGCCTTTACCAGCATTGAATAGGAAGCAATCCTCTAGAGCTTCCACTGACCTCTGAACTGCATCCAGACTGCTGCCACCTTGTTGAAGCACTTGAGCTCCAAGGGTTAATGCTGTCTGGAGGGAAAACTCAATAACCCCCATCACTTTGGTGTTCAACATCATCACCTCTCCAGCCCCACCATGGATAACCAGAGTATAGTCTGGACTCAAGCCAGAGGAAGCGTCAAAGGTGACTTTGCCTGTTTTTTGGCCTCCTGGAGAGTTATACATCTCACTGTTCCTTTGCCCTGCTTGACCCTGTTGGAGTAGACACTCCAGGGCTCCCATCTGGCATGCAATGGCATACTTCACTGCTAGCAGCATCACTACCTTCAGGTTTATCTTCAGGCTTTCTTGAAGCTTCTCCAGTACCAGGGCAAAGCTCCCTTTCCCGTTAAGCACCATGCGAACTTTGTCTCTCCTCCCTAGGTAGGTTACAGCTAGCTGATCTTGGGAATAGACATTCCCCACTGCACACTCCACACCATCCATCAGATCTTTACCTGTAAGGTACACAGATGGACATCCAAAGGAGTCCAGGAACTTCTTCAGTGGATTGTCAGACGACATGAACCAGCGCAGACCAGCTAGGTGGGGGCCGACGCCCTGACCCCTTTTGGTATTTTTGATAAGGTTTTTATGCTCCAGAAAAGCAACATGGAACAAGCGTAGGAGGTCAGTAGTATATTGGATTGTGTTATCTGGACCAAAGCAGGATGCTAAAGCACCTACTAGCTGACGGGAACTCATGGTAAGAGAGTATGTAGGATCACAACGGCCATGTTTGTAATGGCGCATATGGGTAGGTGTGACAAGGATGTGACTGGCAGCAGATTCCCCAAGAATCTGCCACAGGGAAAGCTGCAAAGAGAAATTGATCCAAGCATCATACATGCCTCTCTGCCCTCGGAGTGCAGAAAAGACATCAGGGTAAGAGGACACTTCAAACGTGATAACTGGGTGTGTTGCTTTTAAAGGCGGGCTTGGTTTTAGGTTAGTCACGCCTTGCAATGAAAAGGGCAGCGGACCCGGGGAAACAGAATTAGCACTGTTTACAGGGACAGACCCACTGATGTTTCCTGAGTCAGGACGGACTAGGTTCAGCATAACAGTCTCAGAGAGATGGTACACACACTCAGATACGAGCCCAGCCACCATCCCATCGACGGCACTGTGCTCAAACACCATCCCAGCTGTACTGTCCTTGAACACCACCAAGTTCACCACCTGGCAACAAAAAACAAAAGTTAATGGGGGTTTTTCTTTTGTAAATAATAAGGAATTGCTGAAAGAACTGATAATATGATTTGTTGAAATGGAGCTTAATTTGGTGTTTTGTTAATTAATTAAAATTTGCACCATTAAATAAAAATAAAAATGTATTACTATCTGTTTCTGAATGTTTTTTTATGCCTGATGTCCTGATTGGCTGGTGAGCTTAATGTATCAAAAATACCAATATTTTCTTTCTTTAAATTATCCATATTCGCACACTAGTTTAAATAATGTGATAATGATTTTGCACCTAAATGGGGAGGGTTTGGTTGATTTGACAGGCGGCATAGAGGGGATAGATCTGTATCTACAACCAAAGAACACAATCTACACAATCTTTAGCACAATCTGTGTAATTTGTGCTCAGAGGAGATACGAGATGAATCAGTGACACAATCAAAAGCTTCACAAACTTCATTAACAGCAATGAATTTTAAAAAATCTATCACAGCAGAATTATATCCGTCTTTTCTCATGTTTTTTCTCTCGAGGAAAATGTAAAAGTAAAATGTTAATCAGTAATTGTGCAGAGGTGTGTGTTTGTGTGTGTGTGTCTGAGTAGTACCTTGTCGTAGTATCTCAGACAGGGCCTCTCTCCTCCTCCCAACCTGACTGCATTCAGAGTATTGGCCAGTTCAGCGGGTGGGTTGCAGTCCTCCAGAGAGAGAGCCAGCACGGCGCTCTCCATCAGCCCCAGTGACGTGGCTGTGGCCCCTCCCTGCTCCAGGATCTCCTCCCTCAGGGCAGCCCAGGCCTCGCGCTCAAGGGCAGAGAGGCTGCAGATGGCAGGAGGGTCATTCTGTTTCCCTGCAGTGGGTTGGCTCATCACTTGAGCCACCTGTTTGTAGATGTCGAGGAATGGCAGAGCAGACATCACCCCTCCAGTGCCGGGACGCTGCAGTATGTCAATAGGGAACACTCCTCCCATACAGGTGACGATGGCATGGAGGCTGTCCGGGTACACCTGGAAATTAAGATGTTGGATGTTAGAAATGGGAAATTGGAATTTGTAATGGATGAATATGATAATCATCAGGAAAGGAAGAAACATATTTACATTTACACTCAGAATCTTTGTTGCCATTATTTCCTTCACAATATTTTTGCATTGAAAATGATTAATTGAAAATCTTTTGTCATGTGGCCATAAACGGCTCTCCAGTTGTGTAACCCTGAGAATCTCACCTTAATCTCATCTTGCTTTTTACCAGGGATCCGGCTGGCAGCAAACACCTCAGACTGCTGCGTGCGCTCAGTCGGCACATCGCCCTCCACTAACGAAGGCTCAGAGTGCAGCTTTGCCACCGCCCACAGCAGAGCGGCTGCCCTCTCCAGCTGGGTGCATCTCTTTGCCTTGGAGGGGGGCAGGACAGCAGGGAGGGCCGTGGAGGTGGGCAGGGGGTCAGTACAGGACAGCAGGCGGCTCTTGAACTGCTCGGTCACCCAGTTCTCTTGGCCTGCGGCGTTGGCTGCTAGTTTCTGCTGTGCCTCCTGGAGAACCTCCCTCTGCAGGCCCAGCGTGCTTTTGAACTCAGGGTACAGGTCGGGGCTCAGAGTGAGCTGGAGAACACGGCTCACCTCTTGCAAGGTCACATCGAGCTCTGGAATAGGATAATCGAGAAGGGCCATCCTGTTGATGAGGAGGAGGCTTGAGAAAGGAGAGAGGGATAGATTAATGTAACTGTTGCAGTTTCGCTGCACGTGGCTGCCTGACTCACAAGATCATTGACTTTGTGTATGTTATAGGAATGACAAACCAAGAATACAACCAATATATGATGCATCAGACAAAGTCAAATAGACAATCTCAAAAAGCCATCAGAGGCTTTTTCAGTAGCGAATAAGTTAAACATTTGAATAGTAAATAGTAAACATTTGTGTAGCAAATAGATGCGTAGAGACAAAGAAACTATGTTCATTGACTTTTTAGTTTTTCTACTTGAAATGTCAAAGGGACACACACATGTCAACAACATATCATACAACATATCCAGCCCCCGTCTCATTTCCTGATGATGTCCAAGGTTTTCAACATTATATTTAGTCAATGAGTCAATGTATGCCTATAAGAAGAAGAGCCCGATGAGTCGAACACAGGTCTCTCTGTGTATTAATCTAGCTCATATGAATGGAATGCGTCCAAATTCTACGTGGTGGATTCTGAGTCAGACAATACCCCTGATACTCAGCAGATATCGGCCTTAGTAATGACTTAGGACTGAACGCATGCTCGCACGTGAAATGAGTTACTGCTCTACTTCAATTAAGACACCCCTCCCCATCCTGAAAAGAAATGCTTGGTATTTTGCATTGCTGGTTGTCATGGGAATACACCTCTTACTGTTCTGTCCCTGACTGTTTGGGGAAATTAGATTTCGACTGATTTGCCCCATCAGTTCAAGCCATCGGCACAATGCTGCCTGTCTGTATTCTCTCTGAGGACAGATTCAGGTTGTGCAGTGATCCTGATCTTGTGACCAATGCACAATTAGATTCCAGGTCAGACACTGAATAGAAGTGGAAGCAACTGAACACTGTTGGGGAATGTAAATCAGAAATGTAATAGACGTTTTTGAATGTGTACTGTATGTCAATGCAGTTTTCAATATGAATGAATGACTTATTGTATCAGGAAGCTCTGACAACAATAAATTGTCTGCTTACAACCATCGTTTGAAATAGTCTGTTTAGGGCTGTGAAATAAATATATTGTTAGATAATCTGAAATAAAAATGATGTAAAAGAAACCTCGGAGGAAAACCAATAGAAAGAACCTTTTTCATTGCAAAAATAGAAGCAATTAACTGAGTTTCAGTACTTGAGGACTTGAAAACTCTATTAAAGATATTAAAGACAGACATGTTTCTACTCACACATTAAAAATTATTCTCAAGGGTCAGTAATTACAACAAAGAAATCACAAATGTCAGTTGCAACACATTTGTGATGATACGGATATAAGGCCGAGGACCATTTTCAAACAGTGGTTGGAGAAACTTATTCTATTTTATTCAATTCTATTCTAAGAAAGAGTGGCAACTGGATAATATTATGTTAATGACCAGAGTAGAGACAAACCATAAATGAAACTATCAGCATATAGAAGAACGACATTCAACTGGACAGATATCACATAGTTATCAATCACAAGACATGTTTTTAAAAAGAAAGTCATCTTACCTCAATATGAAACACGCTCCTAGATGTGGCCAGTCAGTAAGACGGGCGGTCAGTGGAGAGAAGCTCTGGTTGTACTACAAAAAAAGGGTTTGCCTATAATATGGACCCAGTGATTCCAATTAGGGAATTCCATTTACTATCTCTATATAGACTGATCTCTCTCTCTCTCTCTCTCTCTCTCTCTCTCTCTCTCTCTCTCTCTCTCTCTTTTTGGTCTTTTTAATGAGACGTGGTCCAAACCTGTTTTTATCTTTGGAGCCAGTTACAAGAGGGCAGACGCTTCAAAGTGGCAATTAATTAACTTTATAGTAGGGGAGGCAAAACTGGCTCCAAAGATAAAAACAGATTTGGACCAC
>CABFOS010039243.1:7407-23552 GCA_900660315.1 Diretmoides pauciradiatus
CTCTCTGGCCAAGGTAGCAGCCTTACAATGTTTCCACAACATAGAGTACAATACAACAAATTAGGGCTGGGTGATATGGACAAAATCAAATATCACGATATTTTTGACCAAATACCTCAATATCGATATTGCAACAATATTGTAGGAATGACTATTGGTGCTTTCACAAAATATTTACACAATGAGATTTTTTATAAATAATCATCAGTAATGTCGATATAATGACGAAGTGGGTAAAGACAAATAATAGAACAGTCTGGTAAGTTTAGAAAATTACATTGCTGTAATGCAGCCTGTAAAACCAGGAAAAGACAACACTTATGCCATATCACGATATTACGATATCCAAAATCTAAGACGATATCTAGTCTCATATCACGATATCGATAAATTATCAATTTATTGCCCAGCCCTACGTTTAACGTCTAAACCATTCCATCTTTAAACTGTTGGTCATTTGAGATGTATATATATATATGCATGCATGAATAGTGTATTGTTAAGTTGATCCAGAGTGAATGGGGGCTGATTGTGTCTTATTTCACTCTAGCAGGAGCAATGAAATACATGGTGGCCAATACACATTAAAGACTTCCATGATATTTTTTAACCATTAGTTGTTTTAAGTAGACAGACACTGGTCATTTTGAAATGTACATCATGAAAAAATATATTTTATTGACTTCCATTTTGCTGTTGCGCTATATATATATGTACATGTACTATACACTGTGGCTTCTGTTCAAATTTGTGTTTGCTCTGTTCTGCCGTTTTATGTATGCTTACGTATGACTTTGCCATAACATTTATATATATATTTTAATGGTGGTAGGTTTTATTACAAATGTGTCATTTCATGCTTGAAAATGCTGCTCCAATTTCACATTACTATGTATATATCAAGCATACTCAGAAAATGAAATTATTCTGTAATTGGACTTGCTACGCTATAGAGGTTTTGCTTGACCCCCTTTAAGGCCAAGTTATACTTATGCATAGATACAGTACATGTAAACGTTTCCGCGTACCTCGCAGACAGGTAGATGCACTCATCTCCCAAATCTCAACAATGGATCGCACATAGCTGTGGTCGTGTGCATCAAACAAACGCTGATTTGTTGAGCAAGGGAGTGTAGCCGGTGGCGTTGTGGGTTTGGCCAAGACCCAAAACGGAACTAAAACAAACTAAATTAAACAGAATAGCAATGGAAGCAGGAGCGACTCTCAGATGGATTCTTCTTTGTTTTATGTTAGGTTTAGTAGTTTTAGTAAAAACACTACCCCCTAGTGTACAAGTTAACTTTACGAGCAAGTATGTTGGCAAACACCCATGCAGACGTCTGTGGGCGACACCAGCACATGTTTGCAGACTCGCAGAAGCATAAATCAGGCTTTACCCTACAGCCCCTTTTCTTTTGCTCTTTTTCAGTGCAATACCCTGAACCCTGACGAAGGCTATTGCAGCCAGAATACCTTGGTTTTTAATATGAAAGCTTTGTCATATTGTTCCCCAAAAATAGCTGAGTGGTTTTCATTCTGTCATAGCAATACCACCTCATTTTCTTAGGTTTCAACTTGATTTTTTCCCTCCTCAAGCCATGAGGAATACTTGTATATGATGCCAATTCTCATTAAACTTGACATCACTTAATGTAATTGAGTGTAAATGGACCTACCATACTGCTCATGCATGCACATATTTTCTGCTAGAAGACTACTTTGTCTAGTTAAGGTCCGCTTGTTGGTTTTGTTTTCCCCGTACATCCAGTTGTGCTGTTTGTTTGGATTGGGTCGCAAATGTTAACCAGCATGTAATTTACTGCTGTGTGAACTTATTGTGTGAATTGTTTAATGTCTACAGAATTATTTTCAAAAGCAGACAGTCTTGGTCAACTAAAGCTTGTTTTCTGCATACATGCGCGGGTGTTGCTTGATTTCTATTATTTGTATATCTAGACAATATATGTTTTTGTAAAGAAACAACCATAAGTGGAGTTAATGGGACGTGTAACAGACTGTACACCGCCAATGATGCCATTGTAATTTAATGTTTGTCTGTTTCATCTACATCCTCCTTCCTCAGTTTTAATGCTAGATGAGTGAGGTGGGTGTGGCTTCCCACCAGACCGACCATCCTGACTGACGGATCTCTGGATGACCTTGTCCCCACCCCTGTCCCTGCGCTCACATACACCGTTCCCACAGCAATGTCACATCTGCCCAGCAGCTCAGTCCGCGACCATATGAAATGGGTTTGTTTTGAGAATACCAAAATGGTTACAAATAACATTTCTTGCAGTCATGTGTCACTCAGGATGTTGTCGTTGTTGACGTAGATAGTCAAATGCTGTGTGAATGGTAAAATTGGCATATTTTGTTAATGTATGGTATAGTTGGCTTAGTCTTGTTCTTCAATCTGCTCTTTTATTTACAGGCGGGGTTGCTTGGCTGTGAAGCTGTCCTTTCCAGCATGGCCCTGATGCAGGCCAGCTCCATGGCCGGTCCGCCCAAAAAAATGATGGCTCCACTTGGCCATGGACCACCGCAGAGAGATGGCCCTGACCGTGCGCCCCAGAGCCATATGATTCTCCCATCTGGAATGAGCTGTCCACCCCTGGTTAGGACACACTGGGGACATGGGGTTGTTTGATTTTGTGCTTTAGTATCTTAAAGGGTGTAAACCCATTACAAATACTAGAAGGCAGTGGTAGTGTTTTTTTGTTTTTTTTTACACATTTTACTTTAAATTGACCTCCATGTCTTGTCGTTGTAGTCTTTTACCTGTTAAATTAAAATAAGTTGATCATAAGCTGTAGAGCATATAATCTTCATACATCCACAATTAGGCTATCCACAAGAACAAATTTAAAAAAAATCTATACCAATAAGGTACTACTGAAAATAAAAAGAAAGGAAAAAATATCCCAAATAGTCCTAGAGATTTCCAGTGCTAGTAGCAGCACATAGCCTGTATTCCTTGAGCCTCTGCAAACTACACCTACAATTCATCAGAAATTTTGGGTTGTTTCATATGGAAAAACCGTGCCATAATTCACACAGTATTTGACTCTTGTATTGGTTCTTAAAGTAAGGTAAACTTATTTGAAATAATATTGAATCATTTTTGCTATGACATTGTACTGCACATTCTTTGAAGATCTTTGCCTCAAGCTTCTGTTTTTTTTTGTGTTCACTAGCTCATCCGGAAGGAAGGTGAATTCCAAGCTCCCCGCCTGCTAGACGAGAAGGACATGAGGGCCAACGAGGACATGCAGCTGAAAAAAAAGAACAGGAAGTCAGGAACACCCTGTAAAGTGAGAGAACAAGAAGGAAGGGGAGGGAAGGTCGGTGGCTATGAATGTTAGAGAAATTGCCTCTGATATCCACTGTGCATGTTTAGTTTTCCTCGTTGTAGAAAACATGGCGTTAGCCCCCTGCATGTGTTCTTGTCAAGGCATTTAACTTTTTAGGGTGTCTGACTTGGAGCTTTCATGTGTGCACAATTTGTTTGTGTGGGGAGGAGTTCAGGGAAGATGTGGAGGGGGTGGAGGATCTCTAGAGAGGAAAGAGGGGGAGGGGAATGGAGAGAAGAGGAGCACAATAACTGCAGTTGTGTGCATAACAGGGGGAGCAGTAACATGAGGGCATAAGGCCAATGGAAAGGTTTTTGTCTTTTTTTGGTATTTTTTTTTAAATGAGCATGCAATAAAAAAAATTGCGCCCTGTCCATCTATATTCATCCTCATGATTCCTCATGAAGTTTTTCAAAAATCCCTATTACCAAATTTTCAGAGGCATTCTAGATTTTTACTAGATCTAGTAAAAATGGTGTGCGTGGGTGTCCGAGAAAGATTGTATGATTATTATATCTTAGGTTATATTTGTGTGGTATTTGATGTTGCTGTTCATCGCTGTCCTACTTAGGGTACAGGTGCAGATGAGAATGGTCCATCATCCAAAGTGCAGAAAAACTTTATCTGCGATCACTGTTACGGAGCATTTAGGAGTGGATACCACCTGAAGAGACACATCCTCATTCATACAGGTATGTCATGTTTGGAACAACCTGCCTTCACAGTATATCCATAAACGATTATTAATGCCTGATTACATAAATCAAATTTGTAGACAGAGGCCCTCAGAGCTGGATTAAGTTGGACTGAATCTAGGAGTGTGCAGCAACTGTAAGGTTTTGCAATGGCCTGTTTAAAGAGCTTGTTTGGTAATAGCTTTTGCCTCACAGCTAATTGGTGGTATCTGTGGGGACCTTTCACTAAAACTGGTGCTCTTCGGTTTAGGGGAGAAGCCGTATGCTTGTGCCATATGTGACATGAGATTTATTCAGCGTTACCACCTGGAGAGACACAGCCTCATTCACACGGGTATGCGTCCTCTAACCGTACCCATATGACATAAATCAGACTACATCTGTAGTCTTCCACTTGAATCAATGACAGAAAAAGATTCTCAGGGTTCATTTTGTCTGTGGACAGTAATTTCCAACAAAGCAAAAAAAAAAATACCCCAACATATAAGCACAGGAGTTCTTGTACATATTGGTCCCCCAACACCAGAAGAAAAATTATAGAAGGTGACGGTCTACTTGTGAAAGCCTCACTGCACAGGCCGCACAAAGCACGTGAATGTTCAGTTTTTGTTTTTAAACATTGTTTGTAATTGAAAATCAGTGCATGGACATCAAAGGACTATAATTTTTATTTAAAATGGAGAATGAGCTCTTAAAACGTTTGCACAATATCAGTGTTTGCGTTTTACCCTTTGACATTGCATTCTTTGTTTTTCATTGTTTTAAGAGTATGCACTGTGGGTAAGTCAACTTCCAACCTAATAGTTTGCTTATAATAGTGACCTATTGCCTCCAGTACTGACAAAATGAAATGCATTAGTAGTCAACTAATGTTGACCAAATTTACCCTATGCAGTAAGCAGTTGCTCTTATATGGCAACAATGCATCTGTTCTTTATGTCCTTTACCTAGTTAAATTTATTAAGTAAAAAAGTAAAATGACATTGCTGAGTTTCACATATTGTACAGACTGAATAGCTAATAATCTTATGCTCTGTGTGCATAGGGGTGAAGCCGTACGCTTGTTCCATGTGTGACATGAGGTTTTTCCAGCGTTACCACCTGGAGAGACACAGCCTCACTCATACGGGTATGCGTCCATTTACCGTACCCATTTCAAGTTAAACCAACATTCAGCTCCAGTCAAAATGTCTTAGCAGTCCAATAGGAAATACTTTAAAAATCAAACTGAAACCTTTCATATTTAGCACTAAGCGTTGATTTTTAGTGTCCAACAGTAATTTTAGATGGTCCAGTAGGATTGCAATTCATATATGACAGTCCAAAACTATTGTAAATAATCATGTGTGTTAGGAGTCCTGCTGAATGGTACAAAAGCTACATTAGCATTTGATGTAGGTATTGGGTATTGAGTTTTTACCTCAGGCCATTGTTCTTCCTTAACATTATGGATGTAATGTGTATGTGGACGCAACCTACTTGGTACTGATTCATATGCTTCCATTGTGTCTGTAATTGTACTTTCAACTCCTGGAGAAACTCTCAAAAAGTTGATGTCTTGTGCTTAAAATATAATGTTAATGCCCCGACTTTAAGCCTTTCTTTAGCTACTGCAGTTTCCAATATTACTGCAAGTCTCTGTGTGATGGATTGTGACAGGTTTTATGGTGCGGTTGCTCTGGACGGGTTGTCCTGTCTCTGATTTAAATTGGGGTGGGACTGTTTTAGAGCTTGTAATTCACATTAGAACAGTAGCCCTAACATCAATGGCAGAACATCAATGCATTTCAGTCTCAAAAATATCTCAATATTGACATAATATAGCTCAAATGAAGCACTGGAATTGGCAGATAAAGAATATGAGGGCTGCTTCAACTTGGGGTAGAGTTTAAGTTTTCTACTACTTAAAAGCGAATCCAAGTTCAGCCCGAGGTTAACACTGTATTTGAGCGTCTATAATAATGCACAAATTAGTGGCATTTAATAAAAAGAAAAAGTTAGCAAGGCATTTTCATCAAATGTAGTGTATATATTTTTAAATCCCTGTCAAATATCTTAAAAGAAAAAAAAAGCTGAGGAATGGTCTGAGGTATTAACTTCCATCAAGGTTTGAACCCACAAGCCAAAATGCTATTGTATTGATCTTTTAAATGATTCTAGACTACAAAGTGTTATAACTTTTGTGCTTTTGGGAATTGATATTTTAAGTAATAACTACAGAAGCACTGGATCTTAACTAGTTTTCACATAGAAACTGTTTTATATTGGAATCGACTTTTGGAGGCAAATAAAAACCTGATATGAAGCAGAATAATTTAAATGGACCCCTCGAAGTATATTATCCCTTTGTACCATTGCCACTATTCAACTGTTCAAACATACCTGCTTGAAGTAAAATTTACTTTGGCTTTATTGTCTGCTAATTTTAAGATGATTTCCTTGACAACTCTTTGTTTCCTGGCACCCTGTGACTGTTGCTGCAGCATGCTAGCAGAGCTGATGAGTTGAGGCTTTCTGTCAGACATAACACATTGTGGGCATACCAAAACATTCTGCACATATTAACAACACATTACTTTGCACAATGATGTCATTAAGATGTATTTAAAAAAAATCATACATAGACTTAGTTACTGTAGTTGTGGAGCTCATTACAGTTTTGAAGATGGTTTGACTGCCACAGTGTAAGAGAAGGGGATTGGGCGGTTAGATTGTAACATTAGGGCAAAATGCAAGTTTTTTTGGAGGGAGTATATCTTTAAGGAAACTTGATTGCTAACTTTGGTATTTTTAGAAGGCAACTTGAGAATCTGGCTGTTTTAAACATGCCAGTGCATGGCTTTAATGGAATGCAAGTGCAATCATTTTGAATCGAAGTTTGTTGGGAGGTCATTAGTTATATTGAAATAACCCCCCCAGCCAGATCCAGTCAGATTTGATTAGCCAATTCTCCCAGGGCATGGTATAATATGGCAACAGTCCTTTGATGTCCAAGCCTATTTGACATGCAGATTTACTGCTACAACAACTTATGTGTCCAAGATGTAAGCGTTTTTTTTTGGTTTTGGTTTTCAAGTTGGATTTTCTTTTAATTTTCTAAATATGTAGTTGCTCACAGCTCTACAGGTGCTTGTACAGTAGGTTTAAGGTGGTGATCAAACTGGAAGCTTTTAAAGCACATAATCACCCTCTAGTGCTAGCAAGCAAGCACACTAATTAACATGTTTTTGTTCCCTTGTAAAAAATGGAATGAACGTATGGTACATTGAAATTGTTCAACTCAAGATGCCACATGCGGCTCACTATGATGCTCTAAATGCTCATTTATACTTTAACCATAGAAAATGATTGAGAAGTTTGTAGCGTTGAGCTTGCCAGTGTGATCACCGTCTAAGTGCTTCTTTGCTACCTTGCTACTGACCTGTATGTCTTGTTTTAAACGTGCCTGGCATATATCCTATCCTGTTTTTGTTTCATGGTGAAGGCCAGATTCTTTAGAGGAATGCTCTCCAATACAAAAATTGTTTAGAAGTGAAAACAAATCATCTCTGCACATGAAGCTTCGAATAGATAATGAATAGTCTGCCAGATTCTAGCGATTTTAATGCTTTGTGAATGATGCTTCCCCTTGATGCTAAAGGTTACCCCCCAGCTAATATGTTGATGCTTTGTGTATGTAGGGGTGAAGCCGTACGCTTGCTCCATGTGTGACATGAGGTTCTTCCAACGTTACCATCTGGCGAGACACAGCCTCACTCATACTGGTATGCGTCCGCTCACCCTAGCTCATTAGACAGTGGTGTTTTAAAGATGCCTTATCTTATGTACTGATAGCACGCTAATTAAGATGGGGGTTGTCTAATTTGACTAAGAGAGTCATATTTAGATGTGATATATTTGCAAACGTCTTGTATCCTAGATGCATCTGGGATATCTGTTGGGACTATTCAATAAAAAAGCTCTTTCCTAATCCGAAACATACTATTTTCAGCTCTAGATGTGAATACAGCCAGACTTAGGTGAAGATTTTTGATACCGTTACCCAACTTGTTGTTCAAAACTTTATTTAATTTGGTTAAGCATGTTTAAATTATTTTATTAGATCTGAATCTGGAAATGAAGGTGAATCAGCTAAATAATCGTTCTCTTGACCTACATAGTTTCTTGTAGAGATCCATGTTGCATCTGAAATTCTGAATAATAATTACTGCTGGTTTGTGAAATGTTCTCATCTGTAATGTCACACACTGAGGCAGGGCAAATGTATGAGAATTGCTTCAAGTTGGATATACTTTCATACACTGTACATGCACACCAGCAGCTAACATAAAGAAAAAAGCTGTTTTTTAAAAACTGAATCAATGTGTAGTTTTAATGCACAAACAATCTTGATAATACAACGTGCTGGTTGGAGGTCTTTGAGTGGGATACCAAAATGTACACGACTTCAGCTATTCCCCTGCTGAATGCTCTGCTTCGCTGTATGCAACTATTTCTCCGTTGCTCCTAAATCGTTAAATTTGACCACATTCACTCAATTCCAGGTCAGAGCACACATAACCACGAGCTTCAAAAGATGCACCACACTGATATACCTTAATCTAGATGCATCAGAAGCGCTATGTGAAGGGAAGAGTTGTTGGCTATGTGTTGAATCTTATTTTTCTTGTTTCTAGCTAATATTTGTATACTCTTGTGTGTAGGGGTGAAGCCATACGCTTGCTCCATGTGTGACATGAGGTTTTTCCAACGCTACCATTTGGCAAGACACAGCCTCACTCACACGGGTATGGGTTCACCCTTCTTTGCTACATTAGAGCCCAAATACCCATGGTACTGAACCATAGCAGTTCCCCCTTTGTAGAGTGACCACACTACTAACTTGAGTCTGGCTTTTAAAGTTATTTATAAGCATCAGGACATTTTATTGTTACGGAATGCAGGATAACGTTCAGTTTTTGCTTTATATTTGTTTTATATTTTGGCCAGTATTTCTTTGGGTTTCCTGGTGGGGTTTAAGAGCTACTGTATGTGTGGAAATTCCATATTTGTTCCCTTTACAAGCACCACGTCTGCTTTGAGAAGTGGCATTGAGTCCTGCAAAAAATATGCTTTAATTTCTTCACTCAGGCCATTTTGACATAGATGATGAATGTAGTGAGCTAATTTTAAAATTACATGTGACATCAGATTGCTGCCACTGCTTTTGGCATGGCTGCCTATATGATATGAATGGGTGTATCCTATTCATTTCACCCTGTTCAATTTTGACAAAGGTTTTTGCTCTGTGTGTGCAGGGGTGAAGCCATATGCTTGCTCCATGTGTGACATGAGATTTTTCCAGAGATACCACCTGGCAAGACACAGTCTCACCCATACGGGTATGAGTCTTACCTTGATCCTCTCACCTGGCAGTCCAGGGGTTCTAGAGATTTACCCTGGTGTGTAGGCAGTGCCTACCTGTGAGGGTATTTTCACACATAGGAGCATGTCTGTGTTGTAATACTCAATCTATGTTTTGGATTATGAAAGATTTGCTAAAATACAAAATAAAGCTTCAACACTAGTAGCTTTCTTGGGGTAATCTATTTCATGGCATTTGCTAACTTCCTCTAGTTAGATATCATGATATGTTTTTTGACTTGAGTATGGAGAATAGTTGGTCGTGTAAGGGTCTTGTAATAAAGTAACATTTTGCAATGTATGTTAAATAACATATTTTGTGTACATAGTTCATGAGAACAGATTCTAAAGTTTGGTACTGTATGCATTTAGGGGTGAAGCCATACGCTTGCTCCATGTGTGACATGAGGTTCTTCCAGCGTTACCATTTGGCAAGACACAGCCTCACTCATACTGGTATGCTTGTATTAATTGTTACCCTCTCACTGTGAAAGCTTACATATGATTTTTTTATTGATAACAATCTATATATGCTACACAATACCATTATTATGTCATTGTTGGTAAACTTCCCCTACTAAATCAAAAAATGTTAAGCTTTGTTGGAAACTGTCCACTGAAAAATGACTATCTTTCTGTCAATTACTTTTTTTATATTGCGATAAACATTGTAATTGTACTACTACGTGTGTACTCAAATTCCATTGTTCAGTAATATAGTAGACATTTATTAAATCTAAAGCACATTACACTAAAAAGTAATAAATTCAGGCATCATTCAAATCAATCAAATGTCATGAAAAAAGGCTACATTTCTCACAAAATGCTCAGATTAACCCTAACCCAAATGTTCTCAGGTAAACACACTATAAGGATTTAGAAAAGACCGGATTGAGCAGCTAAGTGGTACATCGTAAAGTTTAAGGCACTTAGAGAACGCTTCAGCATAAAATGTGCTTTTCACCCCCACTTATGTGTGTGGGGTGAAGTAAATCTGGTCAAAATCTCAGTGCGAGCTTCTCTTAAATCAGTGGATGTACTTTTCCTGTCTGTTTGGGGTTACGGAAGGCATTTTTACTGTAGTTTGATTTACACTAGTGATTAAGTGAACAGATTGAAGTCATTGATATAACTCTTGATGTCTGACGTTTAGTGTAATGTCCTTTAGTAAATTATAGCTGTAATAAGGCATCCAATTATCAATTTCTTGAAAGCATTTGACTATGCTCTTTAATTTTACCTGCAACTCAGATATTGTTACAGGAAGCCCTCAATGTTGTTCAAGTACTTCATATTAAGTGAGTTGAAATATAGCTAATGTTTTTGTGCTCTGTTTAGGGGTGAAGCCGTACGCTTGTACCATGTGTGATATGAGGTTTATACAGCGTTACCAACTGGAGAGACACAGTCTCACTCATACGGGTATGTCTTCCTTTTTTGAACCCTGACCCCTCTCTTTCTCTTACTTTGGTCATGCATGAGCCCTACATTAATTTCTACATGGCTGCATCAAACTCGAGTTTGTATTGTTTGTATTCAACTGCTTTATTGACCACTGCTGATATTTTAAATGTAGAGCAGCATCTACAATCAGGTCCATAAGTATTTGAACAGCAACATATTTTCCCTCCATACCTTGTATGTGAAATTACACAATGGCAATGAATCTAAAGTGCAAAGAGACTGTTTCAGTTTGAGGTTTTATTCAGCTATATTGGATCACTTGGTATATGCATATTACAATGTTTTTTTGTAAATGTCAGGGTGCAGAAAAATTTTGGATAATTAAGATTATATTCACTAAATCCGTCATATTTAATATGTTCATGGCTTTAGCATCTAGAGCCATGAACCTCACCATACCTTAGTCTTACTGTTTGCTCACTGCTGTTTAGGGGATGTTTCTATTATGCTCTTAAGTTTTGACTCATCACTTCTCGTGGGCAGTGTACATACTCCACACCAGAATTTAATTTGGGCAAATAAGGTAAATCTATGGGGTCTCAGTTAGGAGGAATGAGTCGTTATATTGCAAGTTACCCCAGTTCATCATCATAGTAATGGTGTGGAGCTAAAAATATAAATCAATGTGTTGCTATCCAAATACTCACAGGGTTCAAGATGTTGGTCTACTTTGTTTGATTTTAACACTACAATTTCTAAGTGAGTTTATGCATTTTCTACTTTCATATGCTGAAAATCACAATTTCTTTCTATGATGGATTTCAGCACAGTTTCTGTTAAACTAAATCAGACAGTTGTTTAAATACATGAGAATTCCTTGTCAAATCTTTTGTTTTGTGCATAGATGTTTACCAACTGCCTAAAATTGTCTTACGTTTTGCAATCAGTGTGACAAAAAAATTCTCCCTTTCACAAATCTATTTTGAGCAGTTATATACAGCATATATGAGTAGTGTACACAGAATCCTATTAGCACACTGAAACTGAAATAATGTTGTACTTGGCGCTAGTTGGAACGCGCTCACTAAGGACTTTGATTTGGCTCAATCATTGGTCTGGTCATTTTGACAGGTTTGGTTGTAAATGATTAGCTACACTATACATGATAGCTCTGTTATCCCATAATTTTCCTAATTTGAGCACTGGCCGTAGAGTTTTACTTAGATGTGAGTAAATTAGAAGTCTAATCTTCCAATTGGAATAGCGGATGTATTTTGAAAAACACTGGTTATGGTGTTACAGAAAGCGCTGATGAGTGCAACCAAACTTTACTAAGCGTATTGGAATTAGTAAAGTTTTAAAATCGATCATTTTTGGCAGTTGAGTTTTTTTAATGCTAAAGTTGGTACTTTGTGTGTGTAGGGGTGAAGCCGTACGCTTGCACCATGTGTGACAAGAGGTTTTTTCAGCGCTACCACCTGGCGAGACACAGCCTCACTCATATGGGTATGCGTCTGCCGATCTTACCCAGCCACAAGATTAGGATGCTTCAACATCTGTATGCTTGTTCTAGTCTTAAATATCTGTATTCATGTACAAATGATGATGAGTGAGACGTATTTTAAGTGTAACCATTAGATGACATCAGCTCATGTGATGTGTAAGTGGATTTATTCATTGAGAATTTCATAATTCGAGACAAGCATCTTATTCATTGTTCCCTTTATAAGTAATTTTAGGTCTGACATTGATTATTAACCACCATTATCAATTTAGACAAGATTTATACTCTTAACTATGAAATAGGAGTACTGATATTTTTTTTGGCACAAAAATAATATTGATGCTCTGGTCGTTTAGGTGTGAAACCTTACGCTTGCACCATGTGTGACATGAGGTTTTTTCAGCGTTACCACCTGGCAAGACACAGCCTCACTCATACGGGTATGGGTCCGTGCACCGTGCCCATGACATTTAGTAGCAGGAATGGATGTGTGATCTTTATTTAGTGAGTTTACTTTAGACATGCCTATTTCATTGGAGGGAAAAGTCAATTCAAATATGCAGTTATGTGATTTCCTAGTCTGTTTATTGTTAGACATTATCAATTCACCAGGGTAATCGCAAGCCATTATCTTTATTAGTTTGGTGTTTGTTGGCACCTTAAACACTACAAACTAGATGAAGGAATTATGAGGGAAATATTTGAAATAATTGTTATTTTTGCATGAATTGGCACACGTGTGGTTAATAACCAATAGCTTAGATATGCATTCCTAAACAAAACAGTGGAACTGAGGCAAAGTAATGTTATATTGCTACTTTGCGTTTAGGTGTGAAACCTTACGCTTGCACCATGTGCGACAAGAGGTTTTTTCAGCGCTACCACCTGGCAAGACACAGCCTCACTCATATGGGTATGCGCCCGCCCACCTTACCCATGTCATTGAGATCTAGGTGTACTTAAATTATAGAAGACACAGGGTCAGCCATTTTAAGACAGTTATTTCCTCTAAAATTAACCAGAACATTTTTGCCTTGAGAGCCTATTCTACATTATTACTCTAAATGCAACAAACAAAAAGTCTGAAGTGTGAGGGGAATACAGGGTTGTAACATCATCAGCTCATGTGATGTGTTTTAGTTGTGGATTTAAGAATTGGTTAACACAGTTCAATGCTTATTTTTAATTGGATTGCTGGAAAACCAACAGTTGAAGTATCCAGCATGAATTCTTTATAAGAAAATTTCACCAAATTGGTAAAAAAAGAGAAAAAAAAGTGGTTAGCAACCCATCAATTCTGAATAGGTGTGTTTTAAATTGCATTACTCATTGATGGATTGTCAAACACAATATTTTTTAAGAAGCCTGAAAATAATGTATTGATGCTCTGCGTTTAGGTGTGAAACCTTTTGCTTGCACCATGTGTGACATGAGGTTTGTTCAGCGTTACCACCTGGCAAGACACAGCCTCACTCATACGGGTATGCGTCCATGCACCTGCCCATCTCACATTTTGTAGGGCATCACCACTTTTGTTTTTATTGTGCTAATATGAAGGGCACGTGTGGGTGTGGTCACACAAGCAAAATAGTCTTTGACAGGCATTCAGGCTAGTTGTTATCTGTAAGCTATTGTAAAGTATTTGCTGTTTAGTATTTTTAGTTTTAAGGCATCTTACCTACAATGAATGTTGCCCTCCAGAAATGTTGGCACCTTTTGAATGTTGGCACCTTTTGAAAGAAGACCTAAAAAGGCTGTACAAACAAGCAACTCTGGTAGACATGGTCTTATCCTATGCTTAAAAATTCTACTGTTTCCTTGCAGTTGTTAAAGTTGTTTTTTGTATTCAAAAAGGAAGGGTGTCAATGCTTTATCAGCACCCTTTGTACTAGGGATGGGCATAAGTAGTCTAATCCTGTAATGTATGTTAAAATTGTCTTTTGACATCCATTTTAGAATAGATAATGCACAATAGCAAGTTATTTTTACATAATTATGGGTAACGGTTTTGATTGGTAGTGGGGGTGACATGGTCAGTTGGGTAGAAAACGGCGTATTCTATGACGGGTACAATGAGTATGCTTACATGCACACTAACAATTCGATCTGAACCTGATTAAGACAGTACTTGAAATTGTCACGTAAGCTCCTTCATTCGATCATCTTAAGTGGAGTAATGTCAAAGTCAGACTTAATATAACCCGGTTAACTCACCTAGATTTAGTCCGATTTATTTTGTATCACCAGAAGCAGTAACCCAGATATTGTATTTACAAAGCAGACAACGTGATGTGGTATAATGGTGAGTGGTAGACCAATTATTAAATGAACCCATGTAAAAAGCTGCATTGCTTTGAACCATGTAAACATAATCAGAATATGGCCTCAAGTTGGTTACTCCTAGTAATCGGGGTAATCGTGTGCATGTTAATATACTCATTGAGACCCTGGAAGCTGACATGAATGGACAAAAGCACCACAGTGATGGACACTCTTTTTGAGGAGGTCTGAGATGGTACTTAAATAAGCCATGCATCCCACACAACCAAAATCCACTCTAGTGATTGCAGAGGAACAAACGTCTTTCCAGAGACTGTCCCTGCCAACCAGTACCTTTCCTTTCCTGCCACGTCCATGGCTTCTGAGGGACTGTTTTCCACCACAGAGCAAGTGGTTAACAGACTGCATACGTGCATCATGTGACATCTTTGGTGGTAAGCAGTCATTGCTTCGGTGTTTCTGCACTACACTTCCCAGAGATCACATGGCAATCAAACAGTATGGCCACCACTGTGACGTCTTTTTTCTTTGAGTTTCTGTTGATGGCGTTTGTATTTCTGTAGCTGTTGGCTTTTTCTTTATCTGTTCAGCCACGGTTGTTATACTAAATAGTTCCTTTATATTCCAAAAAAACTGCTGTTGCTGCCTCCAGTAACATTGAACGCATCACTTCCTGTGCAGTAGAGGATTTCATTCCCCCTGGAAAGACCCACCAGGTGTTTAGAACAGCAAATATAAAACTAGGTTGAATCACTATTGTGTTTTTTCAGTCAGCAAGAGATTTATTTATATGAAAATGTCACAGATTGTTACTTTAAATGTAAGTTGGTTTGGAATAAGTCAATTTCCAATTCCATGTAACATCCTTGGTTCAGGAATAACTCATTTAGATTAAGTTTTCTTTAATGCTAAAGTTGGTACTTTGTGTGTGTAGGGGTGAAGCCGTACGCTTGCACCATGTGTGACAAGAGGTTTTTTCAGCGCTACCACCTGGCGAGACACAGCCTCACTCATATGGGTATGCGTCTGCCGATCTTACCCAGCCACAAGATTAGGATGCTTCAACATCTGTATGCTTGTTATAGTCTTAAATATCTGTATTCATGTACAAATGATGATGAATGAGACGTATTTTAAGTGTAACCATTAGATGACATCATCAGCTCATGTGATGTGTAAGTGGATTTATGAACCCTCATTGAGAATTTCATAATTTGAGACAAGCATCTTATTCATTGTTGTTCCCTTTATAAGTAATTTTAGGGTCTGACATTGGTTATTAACCACCATTATCAATTTAGACAAGATTTATACTCTATGAAATAGGAGTGATATTTTTTTTGGCAGAGACACAAAATAATATTGATGCTCTGGTCGTTTAGGTGTGAAACCTTACGCTTGCACCATGTGTGACATGAGGTTTTTTCAGCGTTACCACCTGGCAAGACACAGCCTCACTCATACGGGTATGGGTCCGTGCACCGTGCCCATGACATTTAGTAGCAG
>CABFOS010039244.1:0-11577 GCA_900660315.1 Diretmoides pauciradiatus
ATTATTGGCATGACAAAATGTACACATTTATATTGCCAAAGCGTAAAAATACAATATATAAACAATGTAAACAGGTGTGAAGAAATGCAGTCCAATACAATAAAAGCATTACACTATTAAAAAAACTACTATTACTATAACATAAGTATAACAATAAGTATAACATCAATAATATACAAATGTAAACTTCTCTCTCTCTCTCTCTCTCAATCTCTCTCTCTCACCCACACACACACACACACACACACACACACACACACACACACACACACACACACACACACACACACACACCAGCACAATCGTTTTGGTATTGTAGTACAGTATACTGTACCTGTAGATACTTGGCCTGTGCTGCATCTGCCATTCGACTTGTTTGTGAGTACAGGAAAATCAGTGCGGTAAGTAGTATGTACTGCAGCTCTGTTACCAACTATTTGGAACTGTCCACCAGACACCTCATCATTGTCTCTGACTTAACTGTGATTAATGTGCTGTGCCCTGCAGGGGTTAAAACAACCGCAGCGTGCACCATTTATTGGCTTCCACTATGTGTTTGTTGACAAGCTGTCCTGGGCACACTTAACATATCATCCAGCATGGGGAGGAGGTTGCATGGCAGCTACTTTGGGGTCAAGAGGTCAGCTTATTACATTACCATCTGTTAACAATAGAACTTCCTCTGATAGACAAATGGATGGACGGACGGATTGGGCACGGGAGGCTTCATCATACGGAGTGCTTCGTGGCTTCATGGAATACGGCATCATCACCGGCAGTCAGTCAGGTGACCTTCCAGCAGCCAATAGGGGAGAGAGGAATGCAGGGCTGTAATCAGAAACACATGGTGGTAAGTGAGAGGGCCCTGTCTGCTGAGGGAGGATACCAAGTGAGCGGACAGACATAGCTCTACTGACAAATACACACATTTAGACGCAGACGCACACACACACACACACACACACACACACACACACACACACACACACACACACACACACACACACAGATACACACAGATACAGGGCTTTGGGAAAATATATCTAAACAGGGAAATGTAGGGCACGTCATTTATTTTGCCTAAGTCCTGCTCCTTCCTCGGCATGGTTTCAGCTCAAACTGAACGCAGTCTGAGAGGAGAAAGGGGAGCACAGCCAGGGTACTCAAGATTTAACAATAAGGAACAGTCAAAAGTGTTGTTAGATGTTCATTTGACATTAAGAATAGTAATTTGTTTCTCCCTTGCCGTACCCTCAGCTACAGCTATCCCTGCCCTCAACAAACCGCGGGGCCTGTGCTATATATACAGGCAAGAAAAACATGGCAAAAGGGCTTGGTCATTCATTAGTCATTTCACTGTGATGGGCTCGTTGGCATGTGCAACAGAGTTAAGATGGTACTTACATGCTAGCTTTATGTGCTGACTGCAAAAGCAAATTGCCTGAATAAAGCGCACGCAATAACAATTTAATTATCAAATCACAATGAAGATGGTATAAGTAAATGCTGCTCTGTAAATACACAAAACAAATACACACAATGAATAAAACCATCCAAGATGGACAGTATTTCTTTTTTTAATTCCATTTTTGTTCATTTATCACCCACTATAAACTATTATTTATAGTTTTACGAGACCCTTCCAAAATTGGACACAGCTAATTTTATTTCCTGGTCTACTAAGCTTAACGATAAAGTGGGCTCTGAATTTATGGTGGTTTCTACTGGCTAGCTGGTCCGGTCCGATAGCAGAATCAATCAGGGAGGAAACTGCTGCAAGGCCAGTGGAATTAAGACTCTGCTCCGGACTGCACAACTCCCCAGTGAACGGGAGCAATTACATCCTGTCCCTTCTCTTACCTATGTCTCTGCTTGCATGCTGCTACTGACTTTGCTGCAATAGCTCTGGAAAAATGACAACCTACATAGAGGTTTGCTTACTGTAGATTGGTGATATTTACAGTAAATTCTGTTCATAAGCAAAGCAGAGGTACACCTCTCTCGCTGTCAGAAGCTAGTCTTTGTATGTTTCGTATATGCTTTCTTAACCCACAAGAATACAACAATGTTTTTCTTATGGATTGATTCATTAAAAGAATGGAAACAAGTCTATCTGCTGCTTTGTTGGGACAATGTTCAATGGTTTCGTTCGGACAATCTCTCCTTTGCAAATAGGATATGACCACTGCTTCTATGACTAAAATAGCCTTCTAACTTTCAAAAACTGTGGCAGTGGTGGTTTTTCCACCCAGAAATATGTTTTTCTAACTCTTGCCCTAAAATTTGTTTCACGGCAACTGCAATGGATCAGTGAAAATGCTGCTCTAGGCGCTAGGAAAGGGTGCTGGCTTTTGTTCTGCCTCAGGGTGAGTGCACTGGGCACAGAAGTGTAAGCAGACAAAGATCCAGATTTACTTAATGAGGTGTGTTGTAATTCTGCACTGAGACCATGGACATGGATTGGGTGTGAGGGACCCGTGTGACAAATATAAACACTGCATGCTCTGTGGGCTGTGATAACATGATATTCTATTACATTATAGCATTAGAGTCAAATGTGTAGTAGTTTTCATTCATTGTCTAGTTATTTCTTTAGTAAGATTGTCATATTATCACTTGATGAAAGTATTGTTCTCTTTAGAGATTCCCATGGTGGAGGTTGGGTAGGGGCGAGGTATCTTCAAGCTGAATTCATCCCTAAGGCAATGTCTATATGACAAAAAGACACATATTTGTAGCACCACAGAAGGGATACTGGATTATTGAAAATTGCTTATATATATTTCTGCACTAGTTCCTCTGGGTTGCTTTTGAACTATTGAACAGAGAAGGTTTAAAAAAAATTGCAATATCTCTTGTCTCTTAACAGCTTAGTTGAAAACACTGCCTGGGTTTTACTAATGACTACAAAACAGTCACAGGCTCACATTCACATGTACAAAGAACACTTTTAGATCATGACGAGATGCATTATGTTCTTTCTATTAAATGTCTCACTCCTTATCTTCTAGCTTGTTTGATCATGATGTCATGAGGTGAAAGACAAAAGCAGAAAATGTGAGTAAGTCAAGAGTCAGACTGACTTTTGTGACAGGCTATTGAGGAGAGACATCCTTGAGGTTGACATCGATGTTGAGAACTAATCTGCCGGCAGGTTATGATTCAGACCCAAGGTTAGCCTTGTGACATTTGGAGCTGATTAGGAATTTCACCAGCCTTAGCCTTTTGTGTCGTGTCAACTGCTCTGACATTGCATTACGCCGTTTCATTATCATGCAATCACATCTAATAAGGGCTTCGTCCTCCAACCTGGCGAGAAGCATTAAAGGCCTTTTTAATGCATGGTGGCCTGAGAGGAGGGGTAAAAAGACAAATCAAGTCTGTAACTGTTAGATAAGTGCGACTGGGCTTTTGGCCCAGAACAAATTGCATTACTGTCACATTATGTCCCCGGTACGCATGAATTAAGCACTTACTGGGTGAGTCTCCTCCCCGCACCACTCTCCTCCCAAAACCTTCTCATCCACTCCAAAATTTTCATTATTTATTTTCCATCAGAGAGGAGAGAAAGGACAATTCATAGACTATCCCTTCCTCTTTCCACCCTATTTGCATGAAGAACAATTTGAGACTTTCACCCGTTCAGCTGTTGGAATGTGAGAATTATAGTATATAATGGAGTGTGGTTAGTCGATGGCCTTTCTGCGCGGATTCAGACATTGCAACACGATGAGAGGGCTCTATAGTCAGAGGATGACTCCTCAGCCAGCACAGCGACACTAAGAGATATGCATTTTCATTCAGGTCAAATGTCAACCATTCTTGTTCTGCAAAAATAGTCTGCCTTGGTCAAAAAAGGTCCCCCTTCCCCACGGCTCAAACTGAAAAAGGGAGAGTTTTATTCCTCACCCACTGGCATGTCTGAGAGCCCTTGTCGGACTTTCCCAAGCCAACATCGCATCATCTTTAAACTGACATCTCGTCTAAACAGATTAATTTTAAGATATGTCCATCTCGTCGCCCTGACAGGGCAGCGTCTGACTGGACGGAAACAAAGTGTCCCTGAGGGGCCAAACTGTCTCCCCTTCCCATCGTTACAGCCTGTGTGTTCCTTCACATACTCAGACTTGGCTTGATTAAATAGACTCTGTTAGGTAGAAAAAAATCCCCCTGTGTACATCAGAGTTCACAAGAGTCACATCCTGTAGAAGAGTGTCTGTCTGAGATATGAATTTGGCTGGACAGAGTCATGGGACGTTGGCTGACCAAGAGGCGAAGGGGAAGGACAGAACAATGTCATGAGACACGTAATGAATATACCCCATCTATATCTGTCTAATTGTTTATTTCCTGAGTGATAAGGCCAAAAGAATGACACAATGGGGAGGGAGGAAGGAGGGCGTAGATGGGTTCAGTCCCATTCTTCTCTTTTCCCTTTTAAAAAGGGAAACGTGACCCACAGCTATCTTAGTATGATGAATAAGAATAATGGGATATGCAGGCTACCGTATACCACTAAAAGATACTGCACCATGCACTGTACCTATTTCATATCCACGCCATTTCATCTCTCCTGTCTCCCTCTGTCCTGCCTAAGCGTAGAAAGGCAGCTATTCTTAGTTCACTCCCCCGCAGGTGAATTATGGATGAGATGAAAAGCTCATAATGATATTTGGCTGATCAAGTATCATGCTAAAATGCCACTTAAAGTGTGATATAACTCCCCGAGACAGAGCTTTTTCCCCTCTCAGCTGCTTGTCCTCTCGCCAAGGATGTGTGACACCAGACAGAGAGAGAGGGATGTATCACTGAGGGGGCTGAACAGAGGAGATATGAGACCGACAGTCAGACTGACAGACAAACAGCCATGGTCATTGGGGGCAACCAGTAGGGAGACACACTGTCTGGGAGCAGATAATAAGCTATTGCCTCGGTGGGTTATTGCAGCACGTCCAATGGCGGATCCCTGAGACCTCAATTCTCAGTCACTTAAAGGCATGAACAGACTGTCAAAGCCTGACATGTGCCTCAGCCAGGTGTGTCTTATTAATTTTGGAATTTATCACTTTGTCTTTTCCCCATTTTTTAAATGTGCCCCCGCCCCCCAAGGACTAGGTTATGGCTCATGTTTGAAATGCATAGAAAGCTGACATGTCATGCATTTGGGTGGAAATGTCTGTTCATGCATGTGATGTCCCATTGGTCTGTATGAATTACCCTGGGTCCATTACAAGGTTACGCCCTTAGCCAGATCCCTGTGTACCTTATCTTTAAGGGAGACATGATATATTTACAGTATATAGGTTCTGCTCAACATGCTTTAGCTTGAGTCACGACCTTGAAACCTAATAGGGTCTAGACTGTTTTGGTGAGTGCAGGTGTGTTTTCTGTGTCAGCATTGTAATGAGGCCAATTTGACAATTTCTCTATAGGCTACTGCTGAATATGGGAGGTTAGAGATTATACGTTTACATATGTCTTTGCTTTTGCTGTAGAGATGCTGCATTTTTGCAAGCAAAGACTACTCAATTATCTTTCAACTGTCTATTTCATTTACACAATTCTCCCAGCAACGTGTGTGCTAGGTTGGGCTTGTTTAAATGTGACAAACGTGTCAGCTGTCCAAATATAACTAGCACTGAAATACTGCATCAGCAGTCTTGGAATGAGGGTATTAGAAATAGGTTATCCATACAGTATTTTTGCAATGCGAATGTTTAAATGTAAACGTGGCATGAGTTGATGTCAACACAAGATGGAACACAAGGAACTCTGGGATATAAAAAGAGAGGAATGAGAAACAATGTTGTGTGCTGGTCCAAAACAATCCATTTTAAGTGTCATTATGCCTTGGATACTTTTTCAGTAGTTGGGCAGCTCCTTACTAAAATTACTGCATATGTGTGAGTTTAATTGCCTCTCCAGGGATTACCTTTGCAGTGACTGCCATTTTCAAAGCCTCCTTGATGCCAAACACAACACAACCCGTGCAGGTGTGGTCCTACTGTTCGCTGGGAACTGTCTCACTGAACGGAAAGTATTTATGTGCTTTCAGCAGGGGTGCTAAAGGCAATAATCTCAACCATGAATATTAAATGACCCAAGGTGTACATTAGGAGACCTCAAATATGTGCTTGGCCCTAATCCAACAGATAGGAACGATGACTCCTGCATAAAATATAGAAAACGAAACGCAGCGCTGTAATGGTATTGACGATGGATTCGAGAGGCGTCTAAAGCGTCGCTAGGATTTGTTTTGATTCCTGATGTCTGTAAACATCCCCTTTTCCCTGGAAAGAAATAGTTTTGCGGATGCTCTATGGGGGCTCCTAGATCAATGTCAGATGTGACACTCTGTAAGCTGCTGTTTGTTTTCACAGCTTCTTTTCATAGCTGATGAATATGTTATGACATGACAGATACCAGGGAGAACATCAGTCTAGGGCGCCCTTCAGAAATGTCCCTTGTGTTTGTGCGATACACTGAGACAAACAAATCTCCTCTGTGCTTGTTCCTGCTGTTTTAATACTTTCACCATGTTACTTTTTTCTCTCTCCCCCTGAAATAAATCTCACATTTATAGACATGTAGCGCTCTCCTGGGTCCCACCCACGTATAATGGGACCGATTATTCACATGCGAGATACTAGCACAGCCGATGATGAAATTTAACTTCTAAAAACTTTAATAATATAAACACACAGGCAGTACTACAACGGTTATAATCATAATGAATTTGTGAGGAGGGAAAAAAATCCAACTCCCAACCTATGTAAACGTATACTCAGCCAAAATCACTTTGGCCCTTGTCACCTAAGTTATTTATGACCGCTCATTACCAAATGACTTTCACACAGTGCTGTAGACTGTATCCTCTCTGGTTTCACTTCACATATATATATATAAAAAATCCACAGAATTAATGTTCTGGAAAATATAGTTGTAATAAAAAGCATTGTGAGCTCTTGTGCAGTGCTTAAAAAAAACGTTACTCCTATTCACTCAAATCAGCACAGTAATCTGCGGGAGAGAACATTGTGTTTTAATTTATTGCAACGTACAACACAACAATAGGCGTCTGTTCAGCACACGTCCATTTAGGAAGAGAACAGTTCCTTAGACTGGCAGGACTTCTATACTAAAGGCTCTGGCCATTGTTTCTCTTTGGCTTGACTTGAAACAAAAACAGGGTCCTTACTATCGAACAATGAAAATGAAATATGAAAGGGAAAAACAGTGAGATATTAATCTTCAACTACTTGCACGTCTGTGTAGACTAGTATACTGTTTCATTATGCTTGCTGTTACACATTTCATATGTAATATCGAACCCTCAAACATTTTGTGGGTACCGTGCAGCCTATCATCCCTATGATACCATCTGGCATGCCAGGGTGATGATGGAGTGACTGCTGAGTGTATGGCATATTGCTGCCTGGCAGGTGGATACATTAAACCTGTCCCACTGGTGTCAGCAGACATGTTGAACACTCCCTGTGCGTCCGTTGACATATCCAGGAGGCTCCAGTCGAACATGCATAATTTCTGAAGCACACTCCGCGCTTCGTTCTATGCATGCCAACTGCGGGTGACAACAGAGCTGCTGTGGGACACATGTTGTCATGGGTGCTACAGAGGCTGCATGGTGTGTCAAAGACAATAGTAGGACTCATATGGAGAGGGCAGTGGCTTTCAGCATCTGCATGCTGGCGTCATGAAGTGACAGGGCACAGGGTTGTGTTGGATGGTACTGGGGTCATACACGGTGTAACATGCCAGTAATGTAGAATGGCCTTGGCTTAGTGGATACATTTACTAACAATGTGTCTTTTTATTGGATCTGAAGACACACGGCATATATTACATTTCTGAATCATTCCTTTCACTTTGTTCTATCAAAATGTGAATTTGCATGTGGTGGCCACTGGCCAGTAGATATGACCAACTGAAAGATCACTATAGATCACTTTTCTTACATTTGTTATCTTAAGACTTTTATAATATATAATAGTGTATATATTTATATGTTAAACAAATGTGCAAAGAAAAAAATTCCAAAAGGGAGTTAATGTCCAGTCTGTTTCCACATGGGGCCCATTGTATTTCCACATCCATGCAGGTAAGAGACAGGCTTCAGTGACACTCCTTTGGCCCAAAATGCACTGTCTGTATCCCCACAACGATGAAGCTGGACCTTCCTGTGTCTGTTGATGTCATATCCCAGTAGAATAAGCCCAGAGTGTTTCCTGTTGATGTTAAGATGTCAGCTCCCATCTGTTTGTGCAATTATACTGAAAGGCAGACATACAAAAAGAGTGCACCTCCTCCGCCAGGACACATCCTGACCTGGCAACTGGTCAACTCTCACTGACCGTGCCTTCACCCTCCCATTGAAGGCAATCCCCTAAACACTGAAATAAACACACACACACACACACACAAATACAGCCTCTGATCTACCTTTACCCAGATCAAGTTTCCACACTTCCCAGTATGCCGTCCAATATTTCCCAAGTAGAACAATATATAACTCAAAATAAATCATGTGTAGAACTGTGCAGCCTGTAATAGCCGGTACCACACGGAGTAGAGGGCGGGCACGGTAGTTCCGAATAAATACTCCTGTTTAAGGCCTGAACGAGTCATGAATCTTAAGTATTTACATTTGCATTTGTTTTTCAGTATGCACACATGCTATTTAGAACAATATATGCATGCTTTGGGATTTGAAGCCACACCGCAGCAGTTACTATTAGTTATGTACCTGGGATGGGCTGTATATTCAGCATGAGAGGGAAGAAAAACTGCACTGTCTGGAAGTGCTTGAAGGTGATGAGAACCAAGGTTACCAAAGCTGTAAATAAGCGGAGAGACAGAGATGGAAAATAACGCTGCCAACTTATGTAAACATCAGTTCTACATCCACAGTTTAAAACTTTTAGGAAATATTGAATAAAAGCCATACATTTCCCATCAATCACAATTACAACAGTTATTGTAAAGCGGAGAATTGCTTGCTCTAAATCAAGTGATTTTGATGATCATTCCTGGGCATACTGATTAATAGTTTCTGCTATAGGGTCTGCTTTAATAAAAACACCATGGAGAAATATGGTTCTGGTTCTGTGGCTTGGACTGGCCCCTGCTCTGGCTGTGGTTTTGTAGCTGCTTGGGAGAAATGGAACTGTGTGTACAGAAGGGAGCCCACAGTCCTCAGGGGACCCCCATCTCTAATTGAAACAAGGGTAAAATTGTGTGGGTGTGGGTGTGGGTATGTGTGCTGTGTGTGTGTCCTGCTGTGTATGCTTCCACTTGTTAGAATGTGGTGTGAATGCATCCAAGCATGTGCCTAATTTGTGTGTCTGTGTGTGCACGTATACGCTTATGTGTGTTTTTATGCACAGTGTGTGAGTACATGGCTTGACTCCCATTGTTGACACTGGCTCGGCGACAGCATGCACACTCTGTTCTGTTTGAAGAGTGGGAGTCCCGCCCCGCTTGCCCCTTTGTGGAGATGAATATTAATAATTCAAAGTGATCTCAATCTCGTCTGGCTCTAAGGCTGTTACCCATTACCCCGAGATGAGCTGATATTGCTTTTGCATGAAAGGCCAACAGGCAAAAGGCAAAGAAGGAAACTGTGATGCGGCGCTAAAAGGCACCCCTGAGGTTTCTGCTATCATCATCCGTGAAAGAAACATATTGCTAAGAGAAGAATAGATCCCCCTTTTTTGCCCTGGTGTAGATATGCACCCAGCTGTCTCTATTGGAAAGCTGGGGGTGTATACAGAGGGCTGATTTCTTATTTGAAGTCTTCACACCATCACCAACCCATAAAAAGATAAGAATCTGTTTTGATGACAGCCCAAAGCGGTCATGCAGCACACACATTAAAAAAATCTCCCATCCATTTAATCTCCATCATTTTGCTGCATTTTGTTAATTTGCCTTTTAACCCCCCTCAGCAGTTAAGGTTATGCACACTGACAAACAGCACTGCTGTGAGAAAATGGCTTACCACCTACAGCGAGAAAATAAGGGTAAAGAGGTTTGGTTGACCTGATGTCCTGTCTGTAGGTTTCCATGCTCTGGTCCCTGTAGTGAGGTGAGATGATGTCTAATCCGGCTCACACAGCTAGTATGATGCATCTGCATGTAACCTACTGACACATGAAGTAGCCTTATCTATCTGAAGATGTCATATGGCAGCGACTATAAATCACTTCAGGCCTGTATGAGCTGTACCAAAGACGCATCAAAAAGTCTTGATTCGCTGTTAAAATAAATACTGCCTTCAAAATGATCGCTGATAATATGTAAAACACTGTAGATTTAGCTTCTGTAATGCTGTTTGTACAATAATCAGTCATGAGTACAGGGCATTTCAGATGCACATACAACAGAAAGAATGTGATGTTTCCTGTTGCTGAACATAATCTGCCAGTTTCACAACTTCACAAGGGTTAGGTTTACAGGTCAACAGCACGTGATCATATTTGCAGCTGTTTCTCAGGGATCTTCTAAAAGAAAAATGTGAACCATTTAACCCTGTTAGGGAGGTCAAAAACCTGCTTGGCTCTAATGGGCATTAGGCACATCCAGCAATGAGATGATTTAGAGTGACAAGTTGACCTGAGTTAAGTTGAAACTGTCAGAGTGGATTCTTAATGCAGTCCACGTTCTAGCTGTACTGGCTTAACAACGTTTTAGTACTTCTTTTGTACTTAACCTTAACACAAAAGAAATACCCAATCTATTGGCTGTTAAACCAGTGAGTCAGCCACACAATACAGACAAGAGTAAGATATCTGCACACTCCAACCTTTTTAGTACCTTTTAATCTAATGCAATGAAAGCTGAGAATCTATTCAAACAGCCAGACACAAATGAGCAGAATCGATTTCGGATTCAGAAGCTGTGTGGGTAAAAACCACATGATGCTCAAATAACTGCTCTGAGAGCCACACGTGCAGGTGTATTCTCCCTGTCCCTAGAATTAAACTTCCCTAGCACATGTGAGCAGCCACAGACTTAACATGCAGTCTGAATCTCACTACGCTATCACTTCTCTTCCATTTTCCCGGTTTGCACAAATCCATATTAACCTGCAATATATCTTTGGGGTTTGGCGGCCTCATACCTTCAGAGTGCGGCAGATGAGAGTCAGGCTGTTAAATATTAATGCAGGGCCAGATGCCCAACTGGCCACTGGCATTTATCTTAACCTGCTCCAGCAGGTGTGAGCCCAGCAGGTCCCATTGGCAACCAGGAGGAGCACTCAACCTCTGGATCATTTGGAGGTGTTAAAGGATTATATCTGCACTGAACCAAGACTGGACCAATACACCTAGGGTGGGATGGAGGGAGGGAGGGACGGATGGAGGGAGGGAGGGAAGGAGAGAAGAGACGGAGGAATGATTGTGTTTTTTCGGCAGGGGAAGAAAGCGAGCGAGAGAGTGAGGGAGCTCAGAGATGGATGGGGTGTGGGGTACGCTCTGGCAAACACTCCCTGCTGTTTGCTTCTCTCTTCCCATTTTTCTCCCAAGGGCAAACAGAGAATCAGGCAAGCTGCAGCTG
>CABFOS010039247.1:0-12320 GCA_900660315.1 Diretmoides pauciradiatus
GTTTATTTGGGTGGGATATCAAGAACTGATGTGGGGCTTCACAGCAAGCAGTTCAGTAGGCGTCATCTCAGGAGTGGGGAGTGGAAAATGTAAACACCAACACTGCCGGGCTGGATCCTGAGGGTGGGGAACCACATAGACACCAACACTGCCGGGCTGTATCCTGAGGGTGGGGGACCTCGTAGACACCAACACTGCCGGGATGGATCCTGAGGGTGGGGGACCACGTAGACACCAACACTGCCGGGCTGTATCCTGAGGGTGGGGGGGACCACGTAGACACCAACACTGCCAGGCTGGAGCTTGAAAACATTGGATATGTCCGCACATACAAGTCACTGAGTTCAGTGAAGTGAAAGAAACGCTGTTGGCAGGTACTATTGATATCTGTCCGATAACGATAATGCATTTTTAAGTAATTGTCGGCCGATGTGATGACCGATATATCGTGCATCCCTACGATATTGACGTTTTGGCCGATATCCAATTATTTCCATGGTCATATTGACCGATATTGATACTGATGCTGATATGGCATGTTGATATCTGTCCGATGACGATAATGGATTTTTAGGTGATTATCGGCTGATACCGATGTGATGACCGATATAATTGTGCATCCCCTGTGATGTACTGTAAGGAAAAGATCACTCTCTCATTGTTCATGTTTTGTTTTTATCCTTTTTCTTTGTTGCTTTTTCCGTTTGTATGTTTGTTTTTTGAAAAAGGAGTTCTGACAAACATGACTGTGATGTATACAGTACATAGTGTTTGAAAAATACGTTATGGAAAGGTTTCTCTGATGCTGAAGATCAATAAAAAATAAATTACAAAAAAAAGAAAACCTCGTATCTCCAAAACGTTTCCAGAACTGAGAAAACAGCCTTATTGTTTAAACATTTGTCTGTATCTAATTGACTTATAACTCCATAATCCCATAATGGTTGTAGAATTGCCTCAACCAGTAGAGCTGCACGTAACGCTTCAACTGAATTTAAACCATAAAAAGCACCACAATAGGACTTACGTGTACAAGGTTTTCACCTGACAGTGGCCATATACAGCCTATGGTTAATAGATAACGGCATAAACAAAGAATAGGGCTTGTTTTGAACAGAGTACAGTCTTTATTGCTCAAAGGCAATAGAAATGTCAACGTCTGCGGAGTGTAAGCATAAAATTGTGGTTGGAGGCTGCCCTCAAAACAGTCATGAGTCTGTGCAAACGTTGGGAGTGAGTGGTGCGATGGCAGAGGTCCAGACACCGATCTCCTACTCTGAGGTCAAACTGACACTCGGTGGATCGGCCCAGCGCTTTCCCACTAGAACTAGAACGGATAGAAAGAGCAACTCCTGCACTGCCGTACCTCAATAACCTCTCTCGGCGAACGTAAGATGGCTGCCGCTGAGTTTTGACAATGTGGCCGAAAGGAAGGATGTGGATCTAGGCATGAGAAAGTTTAATATTTAACAAAACTGCCACGGCGGTGTCCTGTGAAAGTGATGATTTTGCCATGGTAACATCAGCATCATCAGCAGGGAAACTCGTGAACTCTGGACAAATGTTTGTTTCTCACAGCAGCATCAAACGCTTCAGCCGAAAGCCAAATGACCCCTGAAAGGAATAGCTTACTCCGAAATGAAAATTCAGTCACTATCTACTGTGGTGGCAATCTGCGTCACTCCCATGTCAGTTGAAACCCCATTGAAGTTCACAGGACCGTCACACAACAATGACAATGCTGCATAAGAGACATTTGGAGCTGATGACCTCAATAAGTGGAATAGTTTGGGAAAAGGTTGAGATGGAGTAAGATCCTTGTGAGTCCTTGTAAGGCCGGCGTGGCAGTGGTAGCGAGTTGATCAAATGAAACCCACTCCTCAAAATATAAAACTCCAATAACAGCTCTGCCAAGGGAGCAGCTTCTCTTGGCACAGAGGTTGTTGCAATGTTTTTCGGTGCGGGAGCCTGAGGTTGGAATCCGACCTCCACCTCTTTGGGTTGGTTAAAAACCAGACCCGTCACACGAACACTGCTGTGTGTTCAGTGGCTGTTCAAACTTCAACTTCCTTTAAGAGAGTGTTGATTTGAATGTGAAAGCCCTATCTACCCATTCTAATTCTGTAGGTCCCAGCCCCGTGAGGAGGAGTGTACAGTACAGCAGACCTGCCATCTAGCATCATCCCACACAGGGAGGCTGGAAGATCACTGGATCAATTCCCAGCACAGAGAAGAGGAGGGTGTATCCCAGGTGGTGACGGGAGGGCGGTTGATACGGTATATAACGTCTACAGTGCCCACCGTGCCCTTGAGCAAGGCGCTGAACCCCCGAACTGTTTCAGTGCTGCACAGCATGGGAACCTCTCTCATACTGTAGATCTAGGGGAATCTAGATCTGTAATCTCATGTCACCTGCTTGGTTGCTTTCCATGGAGGTTCTCAGTGTCCTCCTTTAACAGTTTGAAATATGCACTTTTTTAGGCTTGCTTTTACTTGACCCATGGTTTGCATTCTGGTTTTATTCATGTTTTAACGGTTCTGTGCATTTGCCCACTTTTGTTTTTGTAGAATGAAGAATGTCCACAGTTACACATCCTTACATTTAACAAGATTGTTTTTAGATTATGCAATATTTTATTAGTGCCCGAATGATGCTCTTGTATTTCACTTTATTTTTTATACTTTTTAAATTTATTTTTTACTATTTATTGTGAATGTGGATGGGCATGTATGCATAGGCATGTGTGTATATGTATGTGTTGTTTTTAGGTACCACACAGCAAATTTCGTTTTCCTATTTTGTGCAATGACAATAAAGTTTTCTGATTGAGATTGTAGCAAAACAACGTTGACAACCCCAGGTGTTATGCTGTTAGTTATATCAGCCCCGTGCCTCTCTGGCTGGAGCCTCCTATGATCTGTGGGTTGAATGTGACCCGTGCATGTACCAGTGGTGCATGTACCATGTGCCACTTCCACAATACTGAAAACGCAGCTACTAATGGTACAGGAAGCTGCTATGTGTGAACGCGTCCAACATATCTTGAATGGCATGATATTTATTGTAATTTGACTGATGCACTTCTGTGTGTTTGTGTATAGTTCATGTCAAGGGAGAGCTTTAAGGTTCCTTGATTTATGTATGCATGTATCCTCTTGTAGAGGACACGTCAGGACATGTCTCCTCTCCGACACTGCTGGTATAGCAGGTGACACTGCAACGTAAACATGTTTCTTAATTGCAGAAATAAACACAAGGAGGAAATGTAGAAAACAGGGAGGGATTTTTGGGACATCCCATTAGAATTAGATTATATTGGGACGTCCTCATTTTGTTAAGACACATAACATGTATCTGGGTTCAAATCAGCCCTGGGACTTTTGTCACGTCAGTTCCCTCTCTTCCAATCTATCTCTCTACTGTGGACCATCAAGTCAAAAGCTAGAAAGAATTAGATAAAGGTAAAGGTTAGGGTTTGAGTTTGGGGTCACAAATACAACACAGGGATGCATGCTGGGTGCACACACTGGATGTTCTTCAGTAGTTGACCCAGGCAGACACACCTGGAGCCTGAATGGATGAATCAGATCTGTTAATACATTTTGCTGAGCTCTCTCCAACTCATAAATCTCCTCTAACCGGTAGCAGTAACACCATAGGCTGAGAAGTTCATCCAGGGCTGCGTCCTGCCAGAGCTGTTCAAGGCCGATGCCAACTCTCAGCTCGCCTTCACTGGTCCCACTCGTCAAGCTACCGGCCCATAAAGCGATCTTGAACGTACCGCTTACGTGACACATCTTGTGGAATCTCTTAATGGTGACTATTAGCACTTATGTTCTCCATTGGAGGAAACATGAGAGATGAGAACCCACGAGCTGCTCCGTGCTCGTGTGACATCGACGGCGAGGGCAACAAGTTCACATTCTAAAACATGTGTTCAGTTCTCAGATCTGACTTGAAATCCAAGACAAGTTATGGCACATCGGTGTGGCTCAGAGGCTGCATGTCATCCCCTCGCTAATCCTTCCTGTCATTCTTATCTGCATGCACCTTAATAATAATCTCACAAAGTATAAGTTTTCAGAATTGTGTTCTCTGTATGGTTCTCCTCATGGCTGTGCTGAAGGACATACTGTACAGTAGTCTGAGAAAGCCAACAGTACAGTAAACAGACACCCTTGGGTGACATCAAGTGGCAAAAAGAAAGAGCAGCACTTCTCGTCAGCACTGCAACAACCACGTTGAGCCCAGAGGGGGCAACTCTCCCAAAGATTTCTGGTGCAAAACCAAAATGATTGAGACAAAAGAGATTTTTATTACAATAGAGGATATAAAATAAATATACATGACTTTTTTTCATTTAACAGTCATTTGTACAGTGAGATTTGGACACGTTCGCTAAAAGCAGCTAAATAAATGTTTTCTTTTTTCTTTTCCTGCACTGTGCTATTGCTGCCTTATCTATAAACGCTATGGAGAGACAATACATTTAGGCCATAGGTATATTTCAAACTGATGTGTGCACACGTACACACTCAATACAGAGAAAATATATAAGACTTGACAGACACCCCAACCTGCAAAACAATCTGTTGATGCAACACATTAAGAGCATCAGGGAGTTAAGAGCATGTAGATCAATTGTGGATTTCAGCAGAATAATAAAGGTTTCTTTATTTAAACACTTTTGCCTGGTACAACCGTATATATATCTACCTAATTAAAATGTCCTTCAAAATAGGGAACCACTTATTAAAGATGCTCTGATGGGTTAGTGTAACCATGGTTAGTGTAACCTTGATTTGTGACACACAAGCCACAACAATGTTTAGTATTTGAATGGCGTAACGGTACAGAAACTCAGATTTGCAGATGGAGTGTTTGTCTTCCTGTACAAACTGTTGAGAAGGTGACAATAAGTGCTTACGTTTACGTAAGACAGGCACATGCAACACTATTAAAAGGAGGAAATGTGAGAAGAGAGCGGCTTAAAGGTGCACTATGTTTCATAGGCGTGTATTAATGTGTGTCTGTCAATATCTACACACACACACAGAGGAGCATCATCTGGCTTAGAACTTTCTTAGAACTGCCATAAATTTAGTGTCTAAATGAAACATTAAAAAACATTAAATACTTTTTTATTTACCACTAAATATTTGCGCAACAACAGTGCATTAAAAGACAATTATTGTATTAATAATTCAATGAGAAATTCTTAAAATGTGTTCTTATGTACAGCATTTCAAAACATACTTAACTGCGCTGACAATATCTATCAGAAGAGAAAATGACAGCTAATCCTAAGTGTTTGCAGTCTTTACATTAGAGGTGTGACACATTGAACAAAAAAAAGATGATATTTAGCTGCTAGCTTCCACATTGTGTGAATAAAAATACACTTCAAAGTAACAGGGGAGAAAAACAGAGTAACAGAAAAAGACAAAAAATAAAAGTAGGCGTGAAAATACAAAAAAAAAATTCTGAACATATTCCCATGACATCTTTAGAAGATGAAAGCTGAGAAAAAAGGCACCATCCACACAAATTAAAACGTGGATCATTTCATTCCTGTAATAAAAAAAAGTGGAAGATGTGTGAGAGAAACTAATGGTCTGAAACAAACCAGGAAAAGACACCGTGGGGGGGACGGGGCGGGGGGCAGATCCCGCCCGAACATAACACAAGCAAAGGGGCATCACCTTCATCCTACTGTACATCGGTAACAATGCTGCGTGAAGTGGCAATGCGGTTGCTTGTGTCACACATTCAGTAACTACATATGTCACGTGGGTCTAGAGAGGAAATAACCCTCTAAAATACTTAATGGTCTAGTGATGCCTGGTTTGTTTGACAGAGGTCCCTTTCTATAGCTACTATAGTTAAGGCAGAGGAAAGTTCCAAAACATTTGTATTATTCTTATATGTATGGAAATAATAAATATGATTGTATACTATCCATATATATGCATTTCTTTACAATATTTCACTTCGAGTACATTTTAAAATGCTGTGAGAGGAAGAAAAAAAAGACTTAAGTGAGCGCCGCCTTCAACTATTCAATATCACAGAAGGAATGGATGTATATCCCGATTGAAATCATAAGAAACCTGTGAACTGTGCGCTCTCGTGGTGAACCCCGAGCACTGCGCATGGTGAAAGCTGTGTGTGTGATTTTGCATAGGAGTTATTTGCCCCAGCGGTACCTGTCGGAGCCTCAATAATACTTTTTGACACCTCGCTTGTGTGGACAGAAAATTTACAACAAGTGTCTTACGTCTCCTCAATGCTACTCGATTAGACTTCAAATACATAGTACACATAATAAAGGGAGGAGAAAACCTTGGGTGATCAAAGCTGCTGGTTTTGATCTCCGTCAAATATGTTCTGAACAAGGCTGTTAGGTCTCACTGGATCTGTGTGTCAGACCACAAGAGTAGAAAAGAAGAAGCGAAGAACTCAAGCAATACAGTGATACGTGCAGAGTTCATTCCCAAAATGCTTTACATTACCCGAACCTCATCATCATCATAGTGTAAGATGATCCAGTCTGTAAAAGTGTTGAAACGTGTTTCGTTTTGTCAACTAAGGATTTAAGTTACCTACTCTCCTTCAACAAGTACCGTAAATTGTTTTCATGTTTGTGCAATCAACCATTTTGTGAGAGAAGTTGTCTCTTCTTTCTTGTCATTTTTGGAATGAAACTCTTCCTATCGAGGTCAGAGAATCACAGAGGTGGAGGCTTCATTCATCCAAAACAGAGTTCAGGTCGATTCCATTTTGTGTTAATCCCCCAAATGCATCAGTATATTTATGTTTTTGCCTTAAATGGAATTGGAAAATGAAAATCTCTTGACCCCAATTTCAATGGAAGTGACCCGAACTCTCACCTGGATGATTGTTGAACTGACCTGGAACTGATGCCGACTCAACGTGTGGTTTAACACCGACTGTGATTCGGCATCCTGCTGCAAAGAAACATCTAGTATGGAATAGCAGAGCACAATCACTGGAGAGACTTTGCAGTAAGAATTGTCTACCTACAGTACGTATCACAATATCTATCGGAGGCAACAGACACCAACCGGTTGCATCTTGGTATCAAATGCATGAAACACAAAGTTAAGGATATACTTTCAGCGGTGAAATACAAACAATAGTCAATATTCTCTTACAGAGAGCGGCTGAAAGTGGCCGTTTCCAACCTTAACCGACGTTGGCCGTCACCAGTATCACACCAGTGAACCACCGCTGGATTCCTGGACGCCACAAAATCAGTTTTACAGAATCGACACCCACATCTCGAATGTCTCGGTGAAAACTAGCTTGACCCTTGGGACAATATAACTGGATAATTACACAATTTCATGAAGGACAGAGGTCCAGTTCTTCGTTTCGGCCACTCGGTGTCAGTATTTCCTAATCCCTCTGTCGGTAACTAACAGGGGTGGCTCTTTGTTTCTCTCCCCCCCACCATGTCCACGTCTTTATTGGAGCACATGCAGTACAGTTACAGTCGAGTCATTGGGTGCGTTCTTTAATACAACCCAGGCGATGGCCTGTCACGTGACCGAGCAGGACCAGTGAAGGTGGGAAAGGGGGGACGACCCAAGCAAAGCCAGGTTTGGATTCCTGCTTGAAGATGTGCTCTTAACTGGAGTCTCCTCTTGTATATTGTTTTTTTACGGCTGTCAATCATTCAACAATCTGAAATTACATAAGAATAAAAAAAAGTCTGTAGGAGGATGGACAGTACACATGGCCAGAGTGACTCTACTGGTAAAGAGCCGTACTCGCCGCTGCACGTTAACTGCTGTACATGTTAACTTGCTCCTGGCTCCCTTGGCGAGGATTAAAGAACGCACCCATTTTCCCAGGACCGGTCCCACTTAAATCTGCTCCCTACTCTACCTGGGTTTCCGCTCAGTGCACAGCCAGAGGGGTGGAGTGGAAGAGGATGGGGGCTTCAGGTCGAAACTCATCCCAGATTTGTTCCAGCTCTTTGCAGATCAGTTCAGCGGTCAGTGCAGTTCTTTGACTGAGTAAAAGGATAAACATGTGTAAAAAAAACACACACGCACGCAAGCACGCACGCACACACACACACACACACCGCAACAATGATAAAGTAAAAGTAAGAACAATTAAAGATGAAAATAATGATTCAAAAAAAATTCTGATATCAGGCAGTAACAGTCACAAGAACATACGGCGGGCGTACTGTTAGCTGCCCTGTGTGGTTGTTCGCACGTTCAGTAACCTTGAGAGTCTCGAAGTTCCACGATAAGATGGGTGTCGAACAAAAAGTGTCCACCAGCAGCACCGCGACCGAGGAGGTTAGCGCTCAGACGCCGCTTGCCACAAGTGAGAGCAGTTAAGGTTCCTCAAGAAGGGGTTTGTCAGAACAAATGAGGGCTGTGCATCTGTACCCACATCAGCCGAATCGATACGAGCTCGGTGGTCGAATGGTTTGCATCTCTGAAGGTACTGGAGTGAATTAGAGACCATACAGAAGTTAGACTGTAGAAAGACGACGACCTTTCCTTACATTCCAAATTCAAATCTAGACAAACGTCGGTCTAAATATAGAAACCCTATAAGAGAATTAAGATAAGTTGCGCATTTTATAATTCCCTGCAATTGCATCAGCTAAAGAGCTGAATTCTCTGTGTACAAACACTGACGCTATGGGGAGAGTACAAGTTCTCTCCTTTTTTCTTAAATGGACCAGGTTAGCTCAAAGTTTTTTCCATTCGTTTTGATTATCCACGGTAATATTACATTGAACGTTCGAGATGACAGTAAAGGGCTTTTCCTCCTGTGATTCATCCAATCGCTCCAATATTTAACGATATTTACAATGACATCGACTATCAAGGTAAACTTGAAAACTCTAGCAAACAAGCGAGAAAAAAAAATCAAATAGAAAAAAGGTGCTATATAATGTACATATATGAACACAGCTGCAATTCTTCCACTTGAAGAACGTGTATTTGTAAGTTCCATGAGTCTTTGTGTGTGTTTGCACCTGACCGTATTCTTCCTCCGAATCTATTATACATCGTTTTCAGTTTCAAAAATTTTCGCTACCCCCGGGAAGGCAGAATTTGTTTTTGTTTTTTTGGTTCTTATGTTCGAGTTTGCCCTCATATTGCAGTGCCCTTGGAGAAGGCCGTAAGGGTCAAGGGTCAAGGGTCAAGTTCAAAGGTGAGAGGACCCGACGAGGTGAGCTGGAATGATCCCGCGCGTGGAAGGACAATCCGATCAGGACTTGGGAGTGACGCCGTGGCTGAGGCCTGAGGGCTTTACGGCAACTTCTGCTGAGGTTGAGGGTCGGTTGGCGAGGAGGACCCGGACTCCTCTGCTGGTGAGAGCGGACTGGGAGCCTCAGTAGCGGTGGGTCTGGTGGGAGTACTGGGAGCTCTGCTGGGATGACGACGAGTATCCCATGGTGCTCTGGGGCTGCGCGGAACCTTGGATGTTGCTTTGGTAACCAAGGCGGGAGCTGGAGTGCTGAAGGAGGGAGAAGGTTTGAGGTTTGAATGTGAACATTTTTAGTTGATTTGAACATTTCAGGCATTCGGCTGCTGCTCTGATCCAGGGAGCAGGTAACACACACCCGCCTACTTCCAGTGATATTTAATGTTATGCTACTATATGTGGATAATGTGGTTAAAAAGAGACTAAATATATCCCACTTCCTAACAAGATAGTGTCTCAAGCTGGAATATACAATGACAGAGGACAGTGACACACTCATTATCGATAATAGACTCTGAGTTGCGAGATTGCTTTGGATATGACATGACACGTGCGTTTACGTGCACTGTAGAAATTCAACTTATTGCTGTACTCCAATTAAAACTGACTTTTAAAACATGCGATTGAATTGGACTGTGGTGATCTACGTTTCACAGAAAGACAAAAATAAAGCCAATTAATTTGATATGAACTCTTGTGGCACACAAGTATTCACGTCAGTGCAGAGATTCAGCAATCATTCACATTCAAATTGCTTGTCACAGCTAAACCCTGGGAAAGCAAAATGACCGTGGATATGGGGTGGATATGTTTGGGGCACAGGAAACCAATTAAATAAGCCACCTAACCAAGAAAATCGTGGAAAAAGAGCCTTTTTATTGTCCAGATTTCCTCATCTTGTGACATGTTTCACACTATTAGGATCCTACCATCACATGAGGCTCAGCAGCTACTAACATACATGCCTGCACACTGCCATACCTTCCTATTTTTATGTCCTGGCCATGGTACCTGATATGTGCGACATTGTGTTGTCATGGTGGTGTGTCAGTCTCCCTGCGTGTTGACATATTCTCTCCTACTCAGGAACTATACATGACAGAAACATCAAACTCACACCACGCGTTCCCCTATTAGAACTTATATAACCTATTATAAGATTATTCTTTGCCTTTATTTGGACAGTTAACAGTGGAGAGAGAGAGACAGGAAAGATTGGGTGAGAGACGAGGGACGACATGTGACAAAGGTCCCTGGTCGCCCCCCGTCGAGTTCATATTAATACCACCCATTATTATGCGAAGACAGGTATGTAAACACAAAATATTTGCTCATTACTGCATTCACTAATAAGTTAGTTAAGTAATTACTTATGTAGGCAGCTCAAGGGCCTCTGGTTTAGTTTAGTTTAATGTTTTACAAGTCCCTAGCACCCGACCTGGTTAACGAGGACCATTTAGTGGGGACAATATTAGCCACTGGTTACAGGCGGGTAAAACTTTTGCTTCTGTATGTAGACACTGAGGCCCCAGGAGGAAATGCCTTTGATTTCAGTGAACACTCAAAGCGGCTTCGAGACCAGAATTTACAATGCAGCGTGGATTTCCTCACGTGGGTCTGCTGCAGCTTTTGAGAGAATTAGCAAATGTGTAATGACCTAATTCAGGAAGGATTTGTTTTCCCTGACCGACAAATCTTAAGAATCGTAAATCTCTGAGCCTGTGCTTACCCCCATCACTGATTTGTGAAAACGGGGTTTATCAAAGTTATACACTATATGCATGTTTATGTACAATGACTGACTGACTGTCAGACGGGACTGGAGTTCTTCCTGAGGGTAACCTTGTATTTCATAGAGCCGCTAGGGATGGGTACTGAAACCCGGTGCCAATATGGCACTGATTCCTGTACGACCGGTATCTACCGGACAGATTTCGGTCTCTCGTTTTGGTGCCACTTAAATGCCTGAGCTGATTGAAATATTTTCCATCGTTACAGGCAACAGAAGCATCACTGCCTGTGCCATCACTAGATTCATTGTTGTTTACAAGAGTGAAATCGTTCTAAACAATGCTTTGTTTCCTTTGGGTTTGGTTTCTCTGCGTACTGTCTTTCTATAAGCTATGAGAAGCGAGAAGGTGGAAGGAAAAATCATGTCAAGTTCAATTTTGCCTTAGCAATTTTTTGTGTGTTTTTTGGCTGGACCACAACAGCGGGCAGCCCGACAACTTTCGCCGTTGTGATGCATTCAAGTGCGCCTCGGAAATTTGGGCACGACTTCCACCGTAATACATTGTGATGCATTCAAGTGCGCCTAGGAACAGAACAGAAACGGTTCTGACACCGTTTAGGCACCAGTGCCATTTTAAAAGTATCGATTTAGCACTGGTATCGGAAAAAAACAAAAACAATACCCAACCCTAAGAGCTGCACTCTCTAACAACTAAGGATTAATCAGGATTTCTTCTAAAAGTCGTCCTTTGAAAATCCTTCAAGGTTTATGAAGGTTCATGAAGGGGTCCTTCAAAGAACTTTCTGGGGTTTGCCTATGGTTGAATTAGTATTAAAGCATGAAAAGAAGCTAGAACTCTGACGTATGGCCAGGGACCTCAGCTGAACTGATCCAATGTATCTATAACCACATAATCCTGGTCACATGTGTAACATGGCACATTTTAGCAGAACAGGGGAGAGGGGAGCATGTAGCCACCTAGCCACTCTACTGGTCTGTCAGTCCACTGAAGTGGTATATTTATACATTTGCTGAGGCCTGACTTTGAAGTGGCTACCAGCTGTCTGAATGCAGCCTCTGCCCCTGCTATATATAGATCGCCTGATAGTGTCACCCCCCATGTGACCCAGCCAGGACAGTGCACCTCACTTCCACACACATCACAGCTGAAGTATAGGCTGGCAAAGTTGAATAGGTCACCTCACCTCTACCTGACTTATTCCTGTGCAATACATTCGTTCACACTCTCTCACTACTCCCGCTCTTGCCTCATCACTTTCTCAACCACTTTCTCAACCAATATCTCTCTCTCTCTCTCTCTCTCTC
>CABFOS010039253.1:0-13218 GCA_900660315.1 Diretmoides pauciradiatus
GTAAATGTGAACTGAAATTACGTTTATCCAGCGGAGCAAACCGATATAGACCGTCTATATACAGCGACTGGCTGACTTGGGAGTAAAGGTGAGTAACGGAAATAGAAACAATGTGCGGCGGCGGCGGCTCAGTTAGGTGAAGAGAGAGAAGAGGCGCAAGAGGGAGACGAAGAGTGGGTCTGGGGGGTAAACGAAGACCGTGTACCTATATATCCACTGTGGGGGTACATGCGGGAATAACGAGGTTGTGTGTTGTTGTGAATACTCCTGTGACATTTCACGCCGTTCACATTGAATTATCAATAAGCACTTTGAAGCTGTGTGCGCGTCCCGGGGTCTTCTTCTTCAGGGGTCCCGCGGGAAAACTGCGCACTGTTGATATCACATCATTGCGATAAACTTTTTGTAGGATTCATCGGAGACAGTGGAAACGACGCTGAGCTCTTATTGTGTTTTAAAAGTTATTGAATGTATTTTTGATCCGCAGTGTAAACTGTTGTGCGTATAGTTTGTAGTGTAGATGTATTGTTTTGGGGAAATACTATTTTTATTTGTTTAATAGGACTGTGCAAATCATCACAACAGCATTAGGATACAGACAGTCCACCCACTCTGGCAGTAGAGTTTACTGTAAATATACGCTGACATTTGAACAGAACAGAAGTAACTTTTGGATAATGTAGGGGGGAAAAACATCAGGAACAGTAGTCTTCATCTTCTTTTAAACTTTATTGTAAGTTTTGTATGTGTGGGAATGGTTGCAATGTCACTTTAATAAGCGCTTGATGTTGTTGGTGTTGAAATCTAGATGGTGCTGGTCAGCTGGTGCACTATCACTAAACTTGCTTTCATGCTTGTTGTGAAGAACACAATTTAGTATGTTAACCTTCCAAGTATTTTAAGTATGTCCAGGCTTGAGTTGCACAAAGTCAGAACAGACATTTTGAAAAGGGATCTATTGCATGATACACGATGATCAAAATACATATAGCACATTATCTGAATAGGCGTAGTGGAGGTGATCCTTCATGCCCAGTTCAGGTTGAAATATCTATAGGATTCATTTCTGTGGTCTGCTCTCATATTATGTGGGACTTCATGGACTTTTTTAATAAGAAATACAATGGAGGATCCCAGTGTTGACTTGAAGTAATGTGGCGTAAAGCGGACTGAGCCTGTGAGTGCAGATCTTTGACACTTGTGACCTTAACCCCTGGCCAGAGTGGGAAATCGCCAACAGTAACCCGACCTTCTCAAATGTTTATCTCCAAGTTAATACACCATGCACGCGCTAATTCATATTTCAGCTAAGGTTTCTTTTTTATTATTAGGAAAATACCATTCACAAGATTATTAGTATGAATTTGGTCATTAACCATTGTCTCATAAGCTGCTTGTTTGCAGAAGTGCACATAAAGTTTTGACCTGTGTCACTTTAAGCTGTGAATTAAATCTGTTGTTTGGTTGGTTTGCATTTGATTTTATTGGTGTAATTTACTATCATTGTGAACTGTACTATGTATCATAACCCTTTATGGCATCTTCATTTGAGGCATCAGGTAGAACAGCTCCTTGTGTAATGGGAATATCGTTTTCCCAGGCGTTGTGTCAGCAGTGCTGTACGACATACCTGTACATGTTTTTCACTGTATATTTTAGCTCACCGTTGTTCTGATGTCATTTGTGTAACCATACCAGTAGGTTCGCGGTGATTTGTAAAGCAAAGCAGTAAAGCACCTTACAATCTGCAGTCATTAGCTTCTGCGCTGCCCCAGGCCTAACCAGTAATGGGCCTTGTTGCTCATGTTCCACATCACGTGAGCTCTTATGTCTAATGTGCGGATGAGGGGGTTCTTTCAATGCTGCTGAAAATGATTATCATTTTAACAATTTATGTTGCATATTAGTCAAACTCACTAATGTGATGTCAGTGAAAATACAGATACAGCTGTCATAAATGCCTTTTAAATGCATGCGCTGAACTCTTGTGCCAGTCTCAAAGAGGATTTCTTTGGATATTAAAATATGTTACCGTTGCTGTTATCCAAACATATAATCAGTCATTTAAGAAGCATGAGAATATGGCCATTAAATTCTGCCCAGTGACACTTAAATAAGAATAGGACAGTGAATCCATTGCAATGTTAATGCAAGATAGAGGCATGACAGTGGACTTCTACTAGTGTACACAATGTTATTACATATCAGCCCCTGCATGTCTCTGTAAATGTGTGTGTGTGGTATAGTATTTGGGTTAAGTTCTGAGCGGAAAGGGGCAAATGAGAGGTGGTGACTGACTGGTGTGTGTGGAGCGGGCAGCTGCAGCATCTTTTACTGCACCCCTCATATCACTTGAATCTCACAGCCTGGTCTCAGCTTCTCCTTCCAGGAGAAATGTGGAGTGTGTGGGCGAGTCGGATCTGCAATTAACGCTGGTTGTCAGAAAGAGAATGCTGGCGTTTACATGATGCCTCTGAATCACTGAGTGCAACTCTTTCTCCTCCACTCTCCTCCTTTCAGGACATTTTCCCAAGGAGGACACAACTCAGAAAGCTGAAAGAAAAGGATACAGTGAAGATTTAAAAAAAGAAAAGAAAACGAGAGAGACAGGAGCTGAATATTCTTGGTCCAGGAGAGAGGATATCAATTCTTTGATTGTTTGGTAAGCCAACATGTTCTTTTATTCTGTACATTTTGCAACAATATTACAACAATTTTGTAACGCAATTCTATATTTTGTTAAATAGTCTGTTTGAGTTTGTATCTGTATGCTTTATGTTACATATTTTGTGCAGCGTGGACAGCAGTACTCTTATCATCAAGTTAGACCCCTATATGTTGGGGAACTGATCTGGTGTCTGCAGGTGTCTTACTGTACATGGCACTGCTCATATTAAAATCTGTTTTTGTTGTTAGTTGGTAGTAAGAGAGTATATAATGAGACACTTCAATTAGAAATTAGAAAAACTAAGATCAGAAATGTTGTGTCAGATCTCTGATAAAAAGAACTTCAAGGTGACAACAGAGTCATTTTCTTTCTTTTTCCTTTTCTTTGAAGGGAACAATTTGGCCATTTATCTCTCATCTTAATGTTTTTGTAAACATTTGTACATTTTTATACTCAAATTCTTTATACTCAGCATCACCCATTTAGCTTTCTCTTTAACTACGAAAAGGCCTCTTAGCAACATGATTCATTGTTTATTGGATCTCCCATCATGAATATGGAGATTCCAGCGTTCTCCTGTGAGACCTGGAGGCTGGATGCAGAATCTTGAGCCCGGCAGATAATGTTGTAGACCACAGTTAACTTGAGTACCCTGGAGACAAAAGGGAAAGTACTTGCATTATTTTTCATAAACAAACAGTTGACCTGTGGATGCAATCATTTTATTTACAGCAGACCATGTAAATGTATTGTTTGATTGTTCCCGTTCTAGCACAGTAACCCAACAATCAGAAATTGAAAGCTTTAGTTGGCCCCATTCCTTACCAGAGGGCCAGGGACACATGTTTTATGTTTAATGCTAAATAGGTCACCCTAGGATAAGTTTCAATGAACATGCAAGTTTATCATTTTAGATTTTTCTATTTTTTTAAACCCCCATTCACACAAACTCACACAAACACAAAATCAGGAGTGTGCTAAATGAAATAGTCAATCAGGTTGTGAGGCTGCACAGTTTTAACTGTATTAATGCACTGTGATGATGACTTCCAAACCTTTGGCCAGGGTACTAACATCATGAACCTGCAACCTGTAAAAGTTGTGGTTTCAGTTTTAGAATGCAAGAATATAGGAATGTAATTCTAGGAAAATAGATTTCAACATTAAAATACAGTGCTAGTACCATCTTTATTACAATGGAAAGAAAAAGGACGCTTAATGTTAATTTTCAGACATTGAGCCAATTAAAAACGTCACCCTGAATACTACTTGTTTTCACAAGTTATGAAATAACTGAAAGAATCACCAATATTCTTCAGGTATCAGTAAGGGCAGCGGCTTAGGTTCTCTAATGGCATAGTGTAAGCTAGGAGCGTGAAAGTATGACCCGCTGAGGCCCTGTTTGTCTAGTAAGACCGCTAGCAGTGACCTTTCAACTGTCCTGCCCTTGACTGAGACCTCTGGTGGTAAGCCACCCCGTTTGGCCCACTCAGCACATGTGCTGCTGAGCAGGGCAGAGCGGCTTAAGGCTGCACCGTCTTTTCCTGTCTGCCCTGCTCTTCCATACGGAGTCTGACTGGAGGTCCTCTCACCCCCTCAGCCTGGACCACACAGGAAAATCAGCAGTAAGATCCTTCAGCAAAGTAGCAGCCTAAATCTGCTGTTAATCCTCTTTCAACACTATGATCCTAGTCTCTCTCTCACTCCACATCCATCCACTCATCGGGTTGACTGTCACTTGAACTCTGAAGACAAACAAACAAACAAACAAACAAACACATACACACACATACACATATGTACATGTAGCCATAGTAGTGTCCTATAATCCCATTCATATCTTTATACATAAGACCCGATATTCTTACCATTTATGCCATTTACCATTTCTTGCTCCATCAGTTCCTGGCTATTGTGTCAAGTTTGGTCATCTCTAAGAAAGAATAGCATCTGCACAGTAAGTGTGGTTTGCGAGGGCAGACTGTGGAAGCATGTGGTGGAGCAAAGGTGATGGCTTTCAGAAGGCAAGTCATTTAGCACCTTTGTAAGATGCCTTCTGCTTCTTTGGCTTTCTGGAGTGCTAGCAAAACCACAGCCACATGTTGTGCATCATTTCGAAAGTGTCTCAGCCACACTCATGAGACATACAACCCAAAAATGTCAGAGCAGTGGTTTGGGGTAGTTTTTAACCTGTTGTTATTTAGAACAAGAACGAAACATACCTCTGCCTGCACGGAGAAGCAATAATACATGATGTTCTGTAGAGATACCGATTAAGTGGAATCATGCATAGGGCAGAATAGATAGTTGAATTGTGCCTAGGAAGTTAAGAAAGACATCTCTTTGCTGAGTTGCATTTTGACTGAATTTTAATGAGACTTTGAAAAAACATAAATCAAAGGAATATATTATAATCTAATTTACTAGATCAAAAGATCTCCTGTGATTGCTAATACACCATTGAATTCCTGATGCACGACTGTACATTTTAAAAAGCATCTCTCACTAGAGAATTAATATCTCTGGTTCCGCATGATGAGCAAACAAACTGACAATTGAATTATGTACAAAGTAAACTTTCTTCAAAGTCTGGTATGTTGCTGGAACATTACATATTTCTGTGACTAGAATAAAACATCTTTAATTTGACCTTCCATATGGTATTCCACATGTGAAATAAAGTTGATGTGAGTTAGTGTTTATCATTGGTTGGTGTAGTAAATGCAGCTGTAGGACCTCAGGGTCACAGTCTCTATAGCGAGCCCATTTAGTAAGTCCAGTAGCTGCTGCTAGGAAGAGTTGTGTCTCCTGCAGCTGGACTGGCCCTGTGGCCCCGTGGGCTGAAGGAAGGGGGCCTGGCCTGCTATATCCTTGTTTTTTCTGTCTGTCTGAGAAGCCCTCTGAACCAGGACAGCTGGGGGGATGTGATTCCTCCCATTATCCTGAAGCACACACCAGCTTTATGAACAGGGAAGGGAAGTGACCCAGCAGCCCCTTCTGCTCTGAACGCTGCTGTAATCCACTGCAGGGCTCAAACTACAGTTCAAAGTTGTGTTCCTCTCTGCTGTCAGGGCTCTAGCAGCACCAACACTGCATTGTTTTATGCATTTTCCTTTTAACTACACAGTCATTTCTGTAAATGAGGCTTTAAGAAAGTCAAAACCACCTTTAGAACTGTTTCCTTTTGTCGCCACTAATTCTTTCATATTAGTGTACAGTGTGTGCCATGAATGCAGATTCAGGATGATGTCTTGACCTCGCCCATTTGAGGAGAAGTACACAGGGAGATATCATTTTTTAAAGCCATGACATCATCGCACGGCCTTAACAGTTATGACAGCATCTTAACGGGAAAGGAAAACATTACACCACTTACACAGTTTCAAGATGACTTGCCATGGTGGCAAGGGTCAAACACGTTACGGCATGGAAGTCAATTTCACAACATATTTGTGAATTTTGTTAATATAGTTAACATACATTATAAACAAGGGTATTCATGCAATATTGTCCTTGCATGCTCAGCCTCTAGCGCACAGCTCTCTATAGTGTGACTGTGATTGTGACTGAGGTGTTGAGTCTGCCTGCTGTTTGTGTGTCTTTCCGTCTGCCCTCTCTTTTTTCTCCCAGTCCACTTTCCATCTGTGCCGTGGGCTGCAAATGCAGGTGAAAATGGAGTAGCATTACCACTGGTGAGATGATGCCTGCCTGTACACATGTCAGACTGTGTTCGCTCTTGATTTTGTTCCCCTCCCCTCAACCTCTGTCACTGGTCCAACTGCCAGGGGTGTTCAGAACATGTATGGGGGAGAGGCATCCATCATCAGCCGTTGGGCCCCACTCAGGACCACAGGCGATCAGAGAACAGTTTGACTGAAAAGATTCCTGGAGAGGCAAGCAGCAGGGCCTGTTGTGGTCTCTCTCTCTCTCTCTCTCTCTCTCTCTCTCTCTCTCTCTCTCTCTCTCTCTCTACTAGCTCAGTGTTTGCATACAGTGTTCACGTGATGTCTAGTACACATCATTTGCTTTGGGAGCATTTGTGGACTCTTGCTACAGAAATACCCCTCACTTGATCCCAAAGTTGGCTTTGACCTGAGATAGACAAGAGAGAAAGAATCATCTTTTAGATCAGTTTACCAACCATTATCAATGATAAAGAAATTGCAATAAGACCTCCCATCGTTTGTCCTATTTGCCCTTTGAGAGAGTTATATTATCACAGGGTTAGGGTAATCATAGGTCATAGTGAAGATTGTCTCACTCAGCTTTGGTCTGGTTTTAGTGAAAGTCCCATTACAAACCTTTGCTTTTGTCTGTTTAGTTTTACTATACAGTACACCGTATTTTCAGAAATGGATGAGGGTTTTTTGTACTTGAAAATGTCTAATAGTTTACATGGAATGGTAATGTGTAAGTGACATAGTAGGAAGTAGGAAGCTATCGTATAACCCAAAAGGTACAGCTCCATATCCTTTATTCAAGCTCACATAGGATCATCAATAGACTCATTTTATAACATAGGAATGTAAAAAAAAAATGAATCAATGCTAGCTCTTTCACTGGTGTTGAGTCATGGCCATCCTTGCTGCTTGGATTGCATAAACCTTTTATGTAATGGAACACTGTGGGAAAGAGGAATCGAGTGGAAGATAAAAATGGGAAGAGAAAATCAAATATTTATTCAAAGTCTTTTTGCATTTTTTGGGGGGATTTTTGGCACACAGTAACTACAATCTTAAAGAATATGGGCTATGAAACACAGAATGTTGTCTTTCTGTATCACTCACTGTTTATTTTGTTAAATCTGCCAGCTGATGATCAAACAACGTATTTGAGAGTGAATTAAGTATCTGCAATCTGAATGTCTAATCTGGATCCGTGGTGTTTTCAGAGAGGCAATGAGTTCGGGTTAACGTGCTGCTGCTGAGACACATTAATGCATGACGTCCCTAATATCCTTACACTGTGGATTCCCCCAGGAGGAAGATCTTGATTCATCTTTGCTGTTTACCATTTCTGAATTGCGGTCTGCGTAACATCAAAAAGCTGCCATGCCACTTAACACAGTTTGCAGGGTTCTTGCGAGAGCGGGACGGCTGTTGCTCCCAACTGTGTTTGTGTTATTATTGTTCCCCGGTGAGAAGTCCATCTGATGATGGACAACCATGCAAATGGTCACACACCATCATCCAATATCAGACCACAACACCAGTATAGCTACGCAAATCCCTAAACCTCCAGGATCTTGAATGAATACTACAATACAATACTTTGTGTGTGTGTGTGTGTGTGTGTTAAAGAGAGAGAGATAAAGTGGGAAATTCATTACTATGCATTAGTGTCTCCCATATTATGACACACAATGAATGAAATTTGTGTACGTTTTGAATAAAATGTATCTCACATACCTCAGCAAGACTTTAGAGCAAAGTTTGACAGGAAGTGTTCATCCATGTCAAGAAATGGACTTGTTAAACTGACATACTGTCATAAGGAATGTTGGTGATGAGGGCCTTTGCTCAGAGACATAGCTTGTTAATATGAAGCGAGTAGTTAGCCATTACTCGTCAATTGCATTTTAGTGAAATAGCATGACTGTAGATTGGTTGATTAGAAATGATTTCAGAGTGTCAAAAAGATTCACGTAATAGGGACATTTCCTGTGGAAATATGAATGAGAAATACTATACACTTAACCTTTCTAAACTCTAGCAGCAGACTACAGAAACTGTACCATACATATACAATTTCTCAGTTGTCAAGCACATTCATTTTTAATGAGACATAATTCATGAGCCTACCCTTGCATCAAGGAAGTTATCATCATTTTCTTTGTTCATAAAAGTTTCACTCAAATACGCATCAAGGGATTTACCTTGAGAAGGAGAGTAGCTCTTCTACATGAAATGGATATAACTGTTAGGAGAGGGTCATCTCTTTATCCTTGAGAAACTGAGAATCCATTCATTGGCTGGGCTCGAAAACCTGACTGACGCAAATGGATCATTGGGAATAGAAGTGTCCCAGCAGTAATTATGTTACAACGCTGCTACCGCACACTACCACAGAGGTGGGATGGGATGGGCGCGGGGTGCTTCTTTTAGTCTTGTTTCCCTTACATCTTTCCACATAGTTAACACACAGTCATGCTGTCTCTCTCTCCCACTCATGCTGTCTCGCTCTCTGTTTAACTCTCTCTGTCTCACTTGTTCTCTTTCTGTCTCTAGCGTTCACACACACACACACACACACACACACACACACACACACACACACACACACTAGCAACTAACAAACACAAAGTGCGGTGGAAAGTTTTGGACTTTAACATTTACCCAGATACCCTCTCATCGCTCTGTTGAATGAAAAAGTAAAAAGTGGGTAGTTGAACATGTCATCTATTTGTCACTGTTGCCGTCCTGGCCTTAGATCCCTCTCCAAGTGCCTTCAAGCCAAAGTGAAATGTCTGTTTTATTTTTTCCCCCGGTATCCAGGACTCTATGGCGCTAAGTCAGTTAAAAAAGAGACATGAAATTAATGTAATGTCAATGGCGTTTTCTCATGGAACCCCAAGGCACTTAGTCAAAGTCACCTTGCATAGTTCTCTCATCCCCTGACAGTACTGTGAGAGTGAGATGGAGGATGTCTGTCTGGTAATGCTGTCAGCATCCAGTGTCCTTTGGTTATTGGTTGCTACTGTATATCCACCCATCATCCTTCCAACTTTGTAGATAGAATACAAGTCCAGTATTTATCTGAAGCCCAACATCGTTCCCATTCAGCCACATAGTATATGTGGCCTTGAGTGAAATATTGTCTCAGTGAGATACAAGGACAGGTTCATCCTGTGGGGGTTTCCTTCCTTTTGATGTCATTTTGGAGGTGATAAGTAGCTTTCTGTCTCCTGGTTCCCGTCTACAGCACCATCCCCCAGCACAGGCAAGGTGCTAGCAGCATGGAGGATTGTTTGAACTTGCATTGATCCAATGTGGGATTACAGCTGGGTCATTGGAGAGTTGGACTGAGCTAGCAGTCATCAGGGCAGATTAACCACTCACTGTCTGCTTGGCTGCCATTTCAGTGCAGGCTCTCTCTGTTGCTGGCTTTGTGATTGTCCCCACTGTGCAGGTCACAGACCCTCCTGAACAATTCATTCTTATTTCTTACTTGATAGAGTAATTCATATGCGGAGAAGACATATTACGTAATGAAATAAGACAGGAATGGTCCACAATGACACTGCTCTAAATCACCAGTCAATCTATTAGAGATTTATTAATCCCAATTACAGAATCTGCGTGTCTTAGTTTTGGCCAATAGTTTTCTTCTGTTGAATTTATGTGTTTGATTTCCCTTTAACACCGTCATAGTTATATCATAACAATTCTTTTGAATGTGCTTTAAATTATTGTCTGCCACCCCAAGCAATAGAGTAAGTGAATGTGCTGCAGAAGGTCCATGTTTTGTGCACTACCCAACCAGCTCCTGCCAGCTCTCTCCCAGGTTTCTCAAAGCCTCTTTATCACTTTTTTTTTGTTCACATGACCCTGTGATAGATCTTATTAATTATATCTCATTAGTTGCCTTGGAAACTGAGGTGAGGGAATGTATAGTGCAAGATGAAAGAAAGAAAATAGGGGGATGAAAAGAGGACTGGAGAAAGTGGTTGTTGAGGGATCAGCCATGTGTCAGATTAGCATCAGGAGACATTAACACCAGTGATGCTACTGGGGCCACAATCCCGCCTTTCACTGCTGGAGAGGGAGATAAGCGAGCGCTCACAAAGGGAACGGGGAGAGCATGAGAGGTCTGGCTTGCCTCCACGCCGCCCCAGGCCAGCAGCCCCATTTACAGGTACAGCCTGATGAAAAGAAGAACAAAGAGGTGGATGTTCATTTCCTATTACAGTTATGTCAAGGCTTCATTGAAATAAATCAGTATAACCGTGGTTTTAGGTTACTTTGCTTCTTGTTCTAAGTCTGACAAAAGAATGATCAGAACTGAGCCATTTGTTGACAGTCTCAGATTAATGCAGTTACGAATGTCTTGAGAGAACTCCTCTACCAGTGCACCTCAGATTATGCAGTTGTTTTATCTTCAGGAATTGTCTTTTTGTTTGATATATATTTATTTGTGAAATAGCTGTAATTCATCCTTATGTAACTGGGGGAGTGTTTGAAGTCATTATCAACTCTGCCCATAACAAGGAAAGGCCTCTGCCTACTAATTGTAAAATGAGTGGCTGAGTGCAACATGTGCACGTCGTCCAGTCTGTGTAATGATCCTTCCAGTAAACATAATAAGCACACAGAGCGAAGCCACAGGAGATGAGCTCCTGTTGTTGTTTAGTCTCAGACTAAGGAAGGTAATAAGGGGAAGGATCAGAGGGGAAGGGTGTCCCCAAGGCAGTCCCTCCCTTTCTTCTCCCTTTCCCTCTCTCCGACTCCCTCTGACTCCCGCACAGAGGTCATGTAGAAGGGTCCTGAATAACAGGAAGTGGAGAGGCAGGAAGTTGAGTCTTGTCTGCCCACGGCCTGTGGTAGGATACTGAGGCTGAGACTGACTTGCACAGGAAGCTCAACTGTCATGGTCTATGCCCGGGACTTTGGCTGCTGTCCATCAACGTCAAAGAAATGGAGGCGTGCTTGTAGCACATAGTGTTTCTTTAAAACAATCAGATACATTTTAGCTTTGGGGATGTTAGACTTTACTGGGACATTTGATTTTCAGACTTCAGATGATTTTAGATTTAGTCAGATTCAGGTGTGGAGGGTGTAGTGATTGCAATAAAACTGGCCGTCAGTTTTTGTTCATTAGGTAAACCTGGTAACATAAATTTTGTCAGCGTTTATATAGGACAACAGTTGAGAATGTAATATTAGAGGAAGTAATGCTCCAGCTTTGTGACTTATGTGTGGAGCTTACACAGGCTTACTAGCAGAGGGGAGGAGGATGTGCTGGATTCAGTAATTACACTGGGAATTGAGCATGTTTTATTGAGTGAAGGACCAGCCCCATCATCAAGCCTCCCAGTCTCTCAAAGGTCTGTCTTAAGGGAGGAAGAGACAGACAGGGCCTCCCCTCCCTGGACCAGGCTCACACCGTGCAGGAAGGATCAGTGTGGCTTTGGTCAAAAGAGATCATCATGCTTAGCTTCTCATGTGATATTCCAACATTACATGCATGTCTAACAGAGGATCCTGAGCAAGGCGTGCTTCCACTTGCTTATTCTGTCGGACGTGTCATATTGATTTTTATGTCAAGCTGATGTGGTTGTTTCTAAGGAGACATATTCTCTGTGCATTGATCTTTGGGGTATAAATGTTTGGTAAGCACATTTCAGAAGTGCTGGACTGGTTTATACCAACGTGGCCATGCCGGTGTAGCATATCAAGGTCTTTTAAAAGAGTACGTGATAAGATAATGTTATACAGCATGGCTGCTTTGTATGTACAAACAAAGTTTAATGGGTTGAACTATTATGCTGTCTATATTGACATAATGTTGCGTAAGACCCACTGGTGACAGCGTGCACATAGTGAAGTGGGACTAGTGCAAGATTCCTGCTTACATGGTGTGCACAAGTATTACCACTGTGTCTGTACACTTCAATAGAGATGGCCTTGTGGTATTGTGTTGTGCTGCATTTTTCTGTCGCTCTCGATCTGACTCTCTCTCAATCTCAATAACACTCCAGAGAAGTCCTGAGCGTCGCACATCAAACACGAACTCTGGTAGAAAATTACAACGTGAACAACTATTTCAGCACAGACATTGTCCTCATTCATAATTCTCCTCTTCTGACACATCTGTGAGGGTAGTGGTAAGAATAGGTTGTGTAACCTACCCATCGTGCGAAGGACAGTACAGTACTGTAGATACCAAGTTCACTGAAAATCTATCACTTAGCTCTTGAGGTTGAAAGTATTAGATAGTTTATTTTCGGTCCATTCAACAAAACATGACAATACACACATACATTGAGTTGTGGTAAGAAGGGCCGAAAAGGTGTAGGCTGAAGCCGCAGCTTATCTTGCCTACCCTATGTACTGTAAATAAAAGAAAATTACAAAAACAAAACAAGTTAACGCAATTTAAATCATGGTATTTAACTAAACTGCAAACAGAGAGAATTTTAGGAAGATATTTACAAATGATCGTGTTCGTATATAATACATACATATATACATCCAAATTTACATATATATACACACATATAATTCAATATACCATATATACACCATATTAGACAAGTAAATCCAGTTGTTACAGGTTAGTAACAAATGCATTGGTCCTTACAATTTACCAATAGGTCCTATACCACCCGGTGATTTCCAACACCCATTTCACCCCCATACCTCCCGAATATCAAAACTTTGTATTTCTTTTTAAACAGTTTCAAGTTTGGACATTGCTTCATTTCCACATTCATTCTGTTCCACAGTCTCACCCCACTCACAGATACACAAAAGGTTTTACGGGTCGTACGTATATAACGCATTTTGAAATTTAGATTGTCCCTAAAGTTGTAACTCCTATCTCGATCACTC
>CABFOS010039261.1:0-11875 GCA_900660315.1 Diretmoides pauciradiatus
GGTAGGAATCTATAAGTTTAAACTTCTTCCTGCTCCTTTTCGAACTGTTTTTTGTATTTTTTTAATTATGTTTTCTATTTTTTTCTTTCTTAATTGTTCGAAATAAACTTTTTCATTCATTCATTCATTCATTCATTCATTCATATTGTTGATTTTACCATTCATTGCAAGAAAACTGAACTGAATCCAATGGAATGGTTGAACTTGGAGAGAGACATTACCTCAATATAACATCTTTGGTAAATTGCGTCAAAGTGGTCATCCTCGCGAGCAGCCACGCCATTGGTCAAAAGCCCTAAAGCAGAGCTTCCTATTGGCTGAATCTGTTGCCCCGCCATTGGAACCTGGAAACAGCGCCACAATTAGTTTACCTCCAGCTTGTTATTCTGCTCGTTTACAGTCTCACATACGTTTCTAGTTGAATGTCTCATTTTCATCGCTTGCTTCGTTACTTGTTTGACAAACAGCGCGAGTCCGTTAAACGTTGTTGCCTGGATTCGAGCTTCGTCAAATATGCTGCTAAGCTAACTGACGTTAATGTGCAGTTGTTCCCGGCTAGCTAGCAGGACGCTAACCTAGCTAGTGTTAGCTTAGTGTTAGCTTAGTGTTAGCTTAGCTAACCGTCATTAATCTTGTTTATCACGTCTTCGCTACAGTAATGAGCTGTCGCGTCAACTTACAGGGGTTAACATCTCGTGTTGTTGGAAACGTTTTTACTCCGGAGAATGTGAGAGTCAGGTATGTAGAGGCAGAGCAGCTCTGTTGGACAAGTGATAACAGCTGTTCCACTAATCTAACCCTAATCTAATGGTGTTTTACTGTCAAGAACCGTCGGGACCTCACTGACCTTCCCCCAGTCCAAAGCGGCGCTGTGGGACTCCAGACCCGACGGGGATGTGTTTAGTCTCCACTTCGGCTACGGCAGGTAAAGCTAGTAGGGTCTAGTGGGTTAGGACCCACGGCTGCGACCTGATCATCTCATGCTTCTTCTATAGAGAAGCCAGCTTTGTGTCTCAACAGGAACCCGAGGCTGCTGCTGCTGGAGAAGCCGCTGCGTCTGGCCCACCGCCAGGCCCGGCAGAGCAACAGACCTGGGATCAGCTGCTTCTTCCTGGGGTCACTTACAGTTGATGCAGGTGAGATTTCAAAGCATTATATTATTTACCTAATAATTATTTATAGTTGGATGATGTTTAAAACCGTTATGTAATGAACACGAATAATTATAATAGTAATAATAATATTAAAATAATGATGACAATAATAAACAATAGCAACACATTTACATAACGTTACAGCTGTGTTGTGCCTCCTCAGCTCTGACTCATCAGCCACACTAACACCTGCATGAAGCAGATTAAATTAATTTTGTTGGCATTCTTTTACACAACTATTTCACATTAAAACATCGGTCAGTTCATGTTCATCATCATGCTACCTGTGGTGCAGCTTCTTCTCAATACTCATCTCTGCCTGCTGACAATTTGGTTAAACAACATTAACCAAGTTGAGGCAATGACTTGTCATGTTAATAAGAACTAGCTAACTAGCTAGGAGAGTGTGTTCTGGTTAAACAAGGTAGGAGGCTAAACCTCCTTTCTGCTGCTGTTCAGATGAAGATGGTATTACTGTGACACTGGATCGCTTTGACCCTGGTCGGGACCAGCCTGGGATGTCAGGGAAGGTTCCCTCTGCCATGGTACCAGGCGATGTTGTGGTTCCTTGTGTGTTCTTTACGCAGAGGGAAACACACTCAGACGTTGTGGTCCAATCAGCAGCAGATCTCCATGAATCCTTCAAGGTGTGTGTGAAACGACCCTGAGGTCACCGTAGATCAGAGGTTGTCAGACTGACAGTATGTTTTAGTTTATTTGACAACTTTTAAAATCTAATTCAAAGTATATGCATTTTAAAATGATCAAGGGTAGCACATTAAAACACAGACCCAAGTTGGATGGCAGCATTCAATAGTGTTATGACCGGTTCGCGGGCCACAACAAAAAAGGGAGACGCATGCCAAACTTAACAATAACAAACTGAAATTTATTAAAGTAAGTCATAATAATTGCAATGAGGTGTTAAAGCCAGGATCAGTAATGTATGAAAGTGCATGAATGCAGTGGCTAATAGACAGCTGAAGCAATGCTACAGCATCCAGAGTCCAGATGCTGTAGCATTGCTTTAGCTGTCTCCTGTCTCTCAGATACTGTAGCATTGTTTCAACTGTCTCCCTCGGCCTGTCTCTCTCCAGATGCTGTGGTGTTGTTTCAGCAGCAGGGAGCCCATGGAGTTGGCTAAGCTGCTGAATATCAAAGGTCATATCAGTTGTTCCCAGCAGGCTGATCATGTTGGTTTCTGTCTGAGTTGGTCAGCGGTCACCTCAGCCATCAGTTTGGACATGGTGGCCATCAGATCCATTCCCATTATCCCCACGGCACTGGTACGAAACCTGACTGGTCTGTCCAGCCTGGCCCAGCCGCTACACAATGCCAACCGCCAACGAGGGTAAGAGGCTTCCGATATCCATACAGTGTTGGTTGAGCGTGGTGAGTCAGTATTGTGATATAAGCAGCTGTTAAAACATTGCCACTGCATACAGGCACAGAAGAACTAGTCACTCTTTTTATTATTAACAATTATTATTGTTTACCAGGAAGTGGTTAAGGAAGCTAGAACATGCTTCTCTTCTGATCTCATCTCCATGAATCATCACATTCCTTGAATACTGTTGTAGCACCTCTCCCAGCTATACCGTAGAACCTTTTTTCACCCAGAAAGTTGGGAATATAAGGCTTCAACTCCTGCCTGGGACCCATGGTCCTGTAACCTCTGCTGAATTGGCCTGCTTTGCTCCTATTTCATTCCACTTGTGCCATAAACACTCCAGGTTTTTGACATAGCTATTGTATTCTAATAGCTCACTGACTACTGGCCCCCTCCCATCTGGTTTTAAACACACATAACTACAGGCCTGTTTCAAAAACTGCCATTTTATCAAACATTTTAGAGAAAGTTGTTGTAACTCATCTAATGTATTTGTTTTTAACCGCAGCGTTTTTGAGAAATTTCAATCAGCATTTAGAACTGGGGCTTTGATACAGTTGGTATTGGGTTGGTATTACAGATACAACACTGAACTGGTTCAGCTCCTACCTCTGTAATAGGTAGTTAATATAAAAATATAATGGGTCCTAGAATTGACCCATGGGTCAGTCTGCATGTCAGTGAGGCACATGCTGAATGTCAATAGATGCAGAAAGTTTCCTGTCTGACAAGTAGGAGAAAAACCAATAAAGAGCCAGATCTGTCAACTTGCTATCTGAATCTAGCTGTCAAAATGTGCTCATTGCTGTCAAAAGCCTTTGCCTTGATTTGCATGCATAAGAATGTAATTTGCATAGCCAAAGATGTTGGTATTTTACTTGTTTTACAGCTTTCTGACCATGGACCAGACTCGTAAACTCATCCTATTGCTGGAGTCGGACCCTAAAGCCTCAAGTCTGCCACTGGTCGGAGTGTAAGTAACCCACAATGATGCCTTCATGTTTTAGTAGGTCCACTACTGTAGCTGGGGTGGTAAATGTCTTTCCTGTCCTCTGACAGATGGCTGAGTGGAATCACCCATGTCTTCAACCCTCAGGTGTGGGCGTGGTGTCTGAGGTTTCTGTTCAGCTCCTCCCTCCAGGACAGGTAATCCTTAATGCGTACTCCATGGAAATTAACTTTGTTCAATTAGTTTGGAATATGTTTGACAAATCAAAGACTGTCAGAAGTTACATACAGTGCAAAAGTCATTGTCTGCAATGACATGAAAGAAAAGGGGGGGGGTATAAACAGTATTAACAGTAGAAACATGCACCATGTATGGATACTGTATACCATTTGTACCAGTACATTCCTTTTGGTTAGTATAACTTCCACATGAATGAGGCTGGAATGTTCATTTTAAGAGTGGATTTCACAGTCCAAGAGCAAGATCATCCAGCCAGAGAGGCTGCTGAAGGTTCTCCGGCTACATTTGGTTTCTGGTGATAGCTTTGAGTTTGTAATTTAACTAAGTTTATTAAATGTAGTATTTGGGTGTATCCTGTCATAGCTGTGATCTGTGCCAGGAAACTGCCCTCAGATTGGGCTTTTGACACCTGACATTTTCTCTGTGAGTTGCCACAGTACCCACTACCTGCTGATGTGCAGTCATCAATGTGTGGGATTCTAGTGTAAATGAGTGATGAGTGAACCTTCCCATGTCACGACCAATTGTTTTGGAGCAGTTAATGTAAAACTGAGGGTTAAGAGGTTGTGATTATCACCTTTAGATATATTTAAAGTTTAAGGACTGACAGGCTTTGCCTTTCATACTGGTGGGACTTAGGAAAGTATTGTGGCAGTACCATAAAGAACCAGCTGCTTGTCTTGACTTTCTTCCTTAATGAGCCTAACTGATATGATGTGGTGGTGGATTCAGAGTGCTGTCAGAGAGTGGCTGTTTCCTGGTGGTTCTGTTCTGTGTGACCAAGAGAGAGGCCCAGTTCTACCAGTGCTACCAACCCAGCAAGGACCGAGGCCAGCCAGAGATGAAGTACCAGCTACTCACTGCTTCCCAGACAGTCACCCTCTACCAGGTATTTCTATATTGACCTTCTGTACATATTTTACTTCCATCTGGAGTCATTTATAAGGTGGCCAACTAGTAATGCATATCTATTCTGTATGTGTTATCTATAGCTATAATTTGAATATATTTAGTAACACACCTAGACATTGTACCAGTAGACCTGTTAATGGGAATGCAAACACAACAGGTTCAAGCCCATAAACGGGTGGAGATCTGGTCCCATATGTGTTCAACTGGGTGGAGATCTGATCCCATAGCTGTACAACTGGTTTGAGATCTGGTCCCATAGCTGTACAACTGGTTTGAGATCTGGTGAATGAAGCCATAGCATATGATTCACATCATCATACTCTTCACACCATTCAGTGACCCCTCCTGCCCTGTGGATGGGGGCGTGGCCATCCTGGAAGAGGCCACTCCCATCAGGATAGAAATGTTTCATCATAGAATAAAGGTGATCACTCAGAATAACTATTGATTAGCAGTGACCCTTCCCTCCAAGGGATAAAGTGGACCCAACCCCCCCCCAGCATAACAGAGCCTCCGGACCCCCTGTAGGGGTCCAGCATTCAGGGTGCACCGTTCTCTTGATGAATTGTGGGTAGTGTAGTGTCGAGTGTGTAGTCGAGCAGATGAGCAGTTCTCGAGAACGCATCAAGCAGCAATACTGGAGGCCAGGCCACGCAATTGGCACTGCACTAGTAGATCTAAATGCAGATATCACTTTAGTCCCTGTTCCTATTGAATCACCAGCCAAGCTCCATTAATGAACCTCTTTCAGCCATTTAGATCTTTTCCTCTTGACATCTTGATCCAACATCCAGGTCAACCGGGCCTCTCAGCATTTTGATACATGCCCCAGAGCATCATAGGATGTTTGTTGATTAATCATATCATGCAGTACACCTATATGAAAGCATCTGCATCCATTATGTTTCTCCACTCATTTATTCATTAACCAATGAACTTCACAATGTACAATGTACACAATAGACACACATGGTTTGAAGACATTTCCTTACTCGATCATCAACATTAACAATCAATTAACCGAAAATGATAACATTTTGCCTAGAAAATACTTAATGTGTTTTTCAATCAAATCTTTATTATCACATCAAGATATTGATATATCCTCCTGACAATCAATTCAATTAAATGTAAATGGTGAATGACTCGTTGAATAAAAATGATTCATATTATGCCTATTTAACTACACTAATGAGCTTCATAAAAAATCCACAAGAGCGATTCAATGGATTGTAGCAGACTGAAAAGGTTTTGTCCAAACTCCAGAGCAAGCCTATAACCTACTGATTCTTGTTGAGGAAAATAAGCATGTCAACATGCTCTGGGGTGAGATGCGAGCGCAGCCTGGTGACAGTCAGTCCAGCAGCTGAAAACACCTGAAGGGACAGAAGCTGCAGGGATGCAGAGGTTTGTTTGTTTGTTGTTGATTGATTTATTTAAAAAGGGACAATGTACATTGATCAACAGACTGATGCTGTAAATGAGCCAGAATTAGCCTAACAGGTTAGTTTTCATCTGCTGTCCCTGACCAGATTTTAAAAGGCAACCTAAAATCTCAAAGTATTAAAATACATGAATTACAAAATGAAAAAGGTAACATAACAAAAAAAGAGGAAAATTAACTCCGAGGACAGATAACAAAAACATTACTTACAAAACAAATCACCAAGCTCGGACAAAAATGACCTAACAACAACAACAAACAGAATTACCACAGCACAATAAATGACAAACTAGACCACAAACAAACAAACAAACCCATAATTAACACAAAAGACAAAAGGACAAGACAGTACAGTTAGCAGGATGGAAGGCTACTGATGTTCACATGACTGGTTGTCAAGCAGCCATATTTTTAGCTGCCGAGAAAAGGAACAGAAGGTGCTGAGTTCTCTGATGTGGACTGGTACTGAGTTGTCGCGCCAACTTTGCCAGCGTGGGGAACCTCCCCACGCTGCCATTCTCTATTGGTCCCCGAAGAGTAGTGCCGTAGCAGAGGACTGACCGCAAACACTGGAGGGCTGCGGCTCCTCACGTCTGTGTCTGTGCCGCATCTCCCCCAGCCTGTGGGATGGCCGCCTCCACTGCCTCACCCAGTTCAATCAGTTTGGCATTTGCAGCCAGTCTCTGTCGGTTAACCAATGCTGGATCGATCATATTCTTAACGACCATTAACCGATCATCGATTAATCGTTAACATCCCTAGACCTAATGCATAATTGGCCATAACTCATCAACCCTTTACCCAAGCTTCACCAAACGGCTAAACCATGGCCGCCACATCTGTATCTCCTATTGTGATTGATGGAATTTTATAAAATATGGTGCACACATGCTTTAGAATCAAGTATTTGTCAAAATATGAAGGTTGGTTGAAATAAGGAAAGGGGCTGATTGTGGCTACTCCAAACTCAAGTAGCCACAGTCAACTTAGTGCTGATAATGATTTGGTGGCCTGACAGTGAACTCTTTGCAAACAGCACGTAGAGGTGGTCGATGGCCGGTCTCTACAATGTGAACTCAGCGCTGAGGACCACAGCAAGCAGGCCGAGATCTTCACAGAGGCTCAGCGCTCATCCATCAGGTAGGCATGAACACTGATGGAACATTTGATTCACAAGAAAATGGTGAGTCATTGCAGTGTTTGCATTTCTAGCATTTCTGCCAGTAGCGGTGCACATATGTTTTTAAACTGGGGTACTGTGTGTCCAGTGTTTCCCATTACTATTTTATTTTATTGGGTTAGGGTTTATGGTGTGTGATGTGTGCTCGGACTGCGAGGAATCTAGGTGTGACCCTGGACGACCAAGTGTCATTCTCGGCAAACATTGCATCGGTTACACACTCCTGCAGATTCCTGCTCTACAACATCATGAGGATTCGCTCCTTCCTCACTGACGAGACAGCACAGGTGCTCATCCAGGCTCTTGTCCCGCCTGGACTACTCAAACTCCCTCCTTGCTGGTGCCCCGGCGTCAGCCATCAGACCTCTGGAGCTTGTCCAGAAAGCTCCCACACAACTTCCCTTCTCCGTTCTCTTACACTGGCTCCCTGTAGCAGCTCACATCCAGTTTAAGACTCTGGTGCTGTAGCCTACCGGGCAGTAAAAGGAACACCGCCTTCCTACCTCCAGTGCATTCAACGTAGGTCAAGCCCTACACCCCCGCCCGCACCACCACAATAACGGCACTAAATAAAAAGTTGGGTCAGCGTATCAAAATCGATAGAGATGCACCTCTTGTTGAGTTCTCTTTCACACTAGACTAGACTAATCTCGCTCAGCTGTAGTTTGTAAACACATCGCAACAACCTCTCCTTAACCTTGAGTGAGACGGATGGACGCACAAGGGCAGTCTGACTTGCAATGTCTGAGAAGTTGATATGAAGTATAGAGGTTAATGTGAACTCGTCCCACCACAGTTGCATTGTAAGGTACAAGCTTATGTATGCTTTGAACAACACTGAGGTTTTCTGCTGTCAAATTATCCCTGATTGTGGGCCGCTTGGGCAGTGTAGTGGTGTATTCCACTGCCTACCATCTGAGGTTGCAGGTTTGATCCTCAGGGTTGCTTCTGGCTTGGCTGGGCATCCCCACAGTGTCTGTGGATGGGAAGCCGGATGAGAGGATTTTTCCTGGTCGCTGCACCGATGCGTCCTTCTGATCGGTCGGGGCGCCTGTTTGGAACTGGGTAGATAACGTGTTCCTCCGCATGCGTCACGCCCTCCCAGTGAAACTCCTTGCTGACTGGTGGAAAGAATCGGCTGGCAACTTCACATATATCGGAGGAGGCGTGTGCTAGTCCACACCCTCCCCAGGCCGACAGGGGGTGGTAGAGCAGCGACTGGGACAGTTTTAGGCAAAAATTGACGTGAAAAGTAAAGGAAACCTGGGCAGCGTGAACCCAGCTGTCATTCAGGTTCATGTACTGACATGAACAATGTTCTGCTGATTCTAGGGTAGAAGAATTGTAATGGTATGTATGTAATGGTAGTAATATAAGCCTCAAATAAAAACTCTAACCTAATGGTCCATTTGCCATCTCAACTGCAGCGTAAGGGATTCAGCAGCGGCGTTGCACTGCCTTGGGGGTCAAAATATCCCTGGCAGCATTTCTAGGATCAATATAGTGTATATATGGACTGGTGACCTTTTTGCCTCGTGGCTTTTTCAGTCTGCTACAATCCATTGATGTACCCCAACCGAAACCAATCTGAATTGACAGCAGCTCTCTTTTTTCTCCCCAGCACCCCATTCCCTGCCATAGGTCTGTCCATCAGCGACCAGGACTCTGGTGTGGAGGATGAAGACCTTTCTCCACGACCTTCCCCTAACCCCCATCCCCTCGCTCAGCAGGTCTGTCTCTCTCTGTCAGTTTTTAAATGTTTTGGTGCTTTAATATAATCCAACATGTCTCTGTGCCAACACATCTGTGGTCAGCTTAAATGTGAATTTTCTGCCCACTGATATCTGCGTTTTTGATCACACGTGTATTGGTTTAAAATAAACAGGTCATTCACACAGCATAAATGGATCATAGCATCCTGATAGGTCAGTCTGCTCGTAAAGTTTCATTGGACTTTTCCCATTTGAGTGAAAACAGGCCCCTAGACACATAATTTAGTGATGATTGGAAAATGACTGCCGAGGGGATCAAGTATCTCTTATCCAGGGTATTGATCAGTGGGGAGTTCATTCCATCACTATGAGGCCAGGATGAAAAAGAGCCGTGACCGGGTAGATCGGCCCCCAAGGGCCTCGGAGCGACGGGGCAACCAGCAATGACGTATTGTCAAAATACATTATAAAAGTTGTCTATTCGTGCCCTCAAAATCAGACTTTTCTGTTTTGATCACCTAAAAATCCTCTATGCAGGAAAACCCCTGAATGTGTTTATTAACCATTGATGTAATGATCAGGTCTATGTGTTACAGGCCAGAAGGGTGCAGCCGTCTGTTCCAGAACTTTCTCTTCTGGTGGATGGCAGCTTTGTCAGCTCCAACAGAATTGGTTTGCAAGATCCTTGCTCTTTCCACAAGCCTCCACCGCCAGCTCACCCCCGCCTCCTCGAACCTGCCCCTTCCCACCTCCTCCCTACCATCCATACCCCCTGTTTCAGTCCGTCTGCCAACAAGAAGTGCCCTCTTCCATTTGGAAATGCCACCAAATATGGGCATCCAGGATTCTCTTCCTCTTCATCCTCCTCCTCCGCTCCCAGATCAGTACCACTCCAACCCAAGCACCTCCACAGCACCCCCAACTCCAACCTGGATCAGCCCTGTATCTGCTGCACCACCCAAACCTACGACTACACCCCCATCCTCTATTCTCCTGGCCTCCACCCTGCTCCTCTTCCACCTAGCCATCCTGCTTCTCCTTCCCCTAGCCACCCTGCTCCTCTTCCAGCTAGCCACCCTGCTCCTCTTCCACCTAACCATCCTGCTTCTCCTTCCCCTAGCCTCCCTGCTCCTCTTCCAGCTAGCCACCCTGCTCCTCCTTCCCAGAGCCACCCTGCTCCTCCTTCTCATAGCCACCCTGCTCCTCTTCCACCTAGCCACCCTGCTCCTCTTCCCTCAAGCCACCCTGCTCCTCTTCCCTCAAGCCACCCTGCTCCTCTTCCCTCAAGCCACCCTGCTCCTCCTTCCCATAGCCACCCTGCTCCTCTTCCCTCAAGCCACCCTGCTCCTCTTCCCTCAAGCCATGCTGCTCCTCTTCCCTCAAGCCACCCTGGCCAGTGGGACAGTGACCCCCCTCCTCTCCCAGATGACTGTCCCTTTTTCTCTCACCAAATGCCCCCCCACCACCACTCAGCACCTTATACACCCCGTCACGCTACATGTCACCAAGCAGACAAACCAAACGACCCCCACCCCCCAACATCTACTGCTTCTCCTCCCTGGCTTGGTAGCTCTTGTATGAACCAGTGTTGTCAGCAGAGGGCGATGGGAGTCCTGCCGCCTGATGCCTACCTCTTCCTCATCAACCAGGACAGACAGCTCAGAATGCTGCAGGCTCAGGTGAGAAGAATACTTGTTTTGGGATGATAGTCATAATAAACTGTACTGGAGGGAAGGTCATATCTATGGGCATTAACCCTCCAGGCTCCCTATGTACGTACTTTTTTTATACATTGGAGTTTTTCTTTGTGGATAATTTTGGCTGTGTTGATGCATATGGTATGAATTTTGCCCAGTGTGTGTTTTGTGTGAATTTTTTTCTCCTAAGTATTTAATACACTGTGTAACCTTTTTATAGCAATCCAGCTCCCTTATGTATAAAAAAAAATCCCATTGACTCCCATTGAAAACAAATTTTTTGAATATACAGCCTTTGCAGTTTTATTCTTTATTTTTCATATTTTTCTCATGCCTAGGTGGTGAAATCCCTTTAAATTTGCGTTTTTTTTTTTAACCAGATGCCATTTTCCTCTATTTCAGTAGGGACAAACGCTCGAGTCGTTCTGTAGGCAAATTCAATAAATATCTAGGGGTTAAAAAGGGGTTAAAAAATCTGAAAAGGAATACATATTTAATATGTGTGGTGAGGACTGAAGTTGATAATAGTATTCATAAAAAATTAGAACAATACATTAATACGTCCTGGATCACGGACTACCTGTCGGACCGACCACAGTTCGTAAGACTGGGGAGCTGTGTCTCTGAGACGGAGGTGTGCAGCATTGGGACTCCACAGGGGACTGTGTTAGCTCCGTTCCTGTTCACGGTCTACAGATCGGAAGAGCGTCATGCACAACACAGAAACCTGTCATCTGCAGAAATACTCGGATGACTCGGCTATTGTGGCGTGTGTGAGGGAGGGACAGGAGGCTGAGTACAGGAGCCTTGTGGGAGCCTTCAGCAGCTGGTGCGAGTGGAACGGACTGCTACTGAACCCCACAAAGACCAAAGAGCTGGTCATAGACTTCCGCAAATCCAAACCTCCCCTGCTGCCAGTCAACATTCAGGGCAGGGATATCGAAGTGGTGCAGACCTATAAGTACCTGGGTGTGCACCTGGACAATAAGCTGGACTGGTCTGCCAACACTGAGCCTCTACAAGAAGGGCCAGAGCAGGCTCTTCTTTCTGAGGTCACTCAGGTCCTTTAATGTCTGCAAGGAGGCGATGCTCATGTTCTACAGGTCGTGGTTGTGAGCGTCATCTCCTACGCTGCAGTCTGCTGGGGAGGTGCCACCTCAGCAAGGGACACCGGAAGGCTCGACAAGCTGATAAAGA
>CABFOS010039263.1:0-10896 GCA_900660315.1 Diretmoides pauciradiatus
ATCACTGGTAACATTAAATGTGCTTCCTCTGAATGTCCTTATATGTTGTGTTAGGTTTTAGCAAGTTATGTTGGTGTACTAGTGTGATTCCGTTGACACAGATGTTTTGATATTTGGACTATGGGGGAAAGGTCTCCGGGTCATTTTAATATAAATAGAAAGCTCCTTGAGGAAAGACGCATGTAAAACCAATGGGTCACATGGGAAACAGAATTCTCTTGAGACAGATTTGACCTCCCAAGTTGTAGCAACAATTAATTTCACATGATTAGGTGGGTTAAATCTTGTTTAATCCGATGAGGTGCAGCTGGGCATAATATGGATTTCTATAAGATGGAATGACATGATCGCCTATAATTTGCCACAATGTTGAAAACAGCCCAAGTAAAACAGCTTTTTTTAAAAAAAGGTTCTTCAAGCAGAAGTACTGCAGAGAGAGAGAGAGAGAGAGAGAGAGAGAGAGAGAGAGAGAGAGATGAGTGGCATTTGGCCATTGAGAGCCATACCTAACAGCGAGGCAGCTCTCACTTAGTGCTTAGTGCCTTTAAGCAGCATTCCTGCTTTGCTAATGTTTCGTGGTTCTGGAACAACTCACACAATTGAGTGCGAAACCAGATCCAGCTAATTCATGTTGAATTAAAGCTGATTCTGTGCAGTATGAAACAGCTTGTAGCGTTTGTTGCACAGCTGATAAAAAAGATGTCTGATTTCAATGAATTTAGCCAAAAATGCTTTGTTCCAGGTCGATTTGACACTATAAGAATGTTGCATTCAAAATAAGTTACTTTTCAATTTGTCTTTTTTATGAGTGCTAATGTCTTTGTCTAGGGCTGGCAGGCAGCACCCTAAAGCTCACCCCACCCGCTCCTTCACTGTGACCAGGTAAGCACATTGGATACACAGAGGCATTTAGAGATAGAAAAGAAACTTTGACCAGTGTTGAAATAACTCACTCGGCCAATATGACAATAAAAACAGCTAATATTGTATCCTCACAGAGAGACGGGGAATTCCACAAACACAACTAACAACTCTGGATTAGATCAAAACCGCTTTGTGTTTACATAGGCATTCATTTGATTACTGTTTACTATGGGGACAAATAGGGTGTGCAAACATGTATTACTGTGGGAACTGTGAGCATCAATGTGTTTTTGTTTGGTGATAGTGGTAGAATTCGGCATTTTTCAAACATTGGTTTACTTTGCGCTGAATCTGGAATACAAAAAAAGCTTCTGCACAAATACCATAGTGTGAGTTCTGCCAAAAATGACATTTTCCGTTGGCCAGATCAGTATCATTCTAGATCAACTAACTTTGTACTTAACATTCATATTTGATATGCTGGTTTATGCTTAATTTCCAGCTTCTATACTACTGATTTAGATTTGCGCCTTTTAATGGATTTTTGTTGGTCAACTTCTCATGCCAGAACAAAGACACATTGTTAGGAGTGAAAAAAAACAATTTTAGACCACAAAGGATAAATTTAGTTGTTGTTGCATCTATCCTATATTTACTGTCTCTAAGTAATACCATATCTAGAATGTGTGAGTGCCAAGGTCGAATTCCAATCACATTGCAGCATGCTCGCAAAGCAAGTGGATGGTAATACCAAGCATATGGTAACTGTAGTTACATTGACTCTTCAAAGGAGCTCAGTGCTGACCTGGAGCAAGAACAAACTTGCATGTAAGAGCTGAGTGAAGATCGTCTAGAGTTTGATATCCTAAACCATGAGTTGTCAAGGTTGTGAGATCACTCAAACACAGATATCTGCTCAATATGGTCATTTATACTTCATTTATGATGCAAAATACTATATACACCATATCAAACAAAGCCACATGATAGCAGGCAACTTGATGCACTTCAAGATAATGATATGTTTTTTTGTTGCAGCTTTGTATCATTGGATTATGTTGTAGATTAGAAAGAGAGAGAGAGAGTGAGAAGGAGGGAGAGAAGGGGGGTAAGACATATGGTCATGGTGCACGCAGTCTGCTTTTCTGTTCAAGGTCCTGTTTTGCAGAGAAGTTTCAAAGACAGAAGTCAAAACAACACATGTTGTCAACGTGGGAGCAGCTGGTAAGAGCAGCGTCGTGGGGCAGAGGGATGTCAAGAGTCATAGATCTTTTATCCATCAGGCCAAAATAGCCACCCAGACTTGTTTGAAACCACGCACAGGAGCACCCCAAGTTCTCCAAGAAACACAGAAATCCTGTAATGTATTCAACATGCATTCAAAATGAAATGAAATTGTGTTTCACAGTAAAGATACAACAACAGTTTCTGATAGCTACAGGAGCTGCAGTGTGCTTGTGCCTGGAGATGAAGCGAACAGCCCAGTCTGCACTCCATGCCAAACTATGACTTTGTCATCCCCGAGGAGTCAAATAAACAACTCGTCGAGTAGGCATATAGAGTTTCTTCAACACAGTTTCCTTTTAAGTCAACATCACTCAGAAAAGATACACTGAGCAACCATAAGTCAACACAGAATGACAAAACAGCCTCGTTTTTCCGTCTGCTAAACATTCCACTGGGAGCTTTTTCCATTACCGTGCTATACTGAAACATCCAACACTGCCCTGTTGAGTACTCTGCTGCAGTTTAGCAGACAGGGTAAAAAAGAAAAGAAGAAAAAACATGACAGAAGATAAAAACAGCAGATCAGGCATTAAGTTATAAAGTAGTGGCCCTTTGACACAGGACATCCAAGTCCAACTCCCTCTTCCTGTTAAATGTTACCCAGCTGCCGTTCTAATCTATCATAGTTACTCACTGTGTGTACTCTCACGGTGTAAAAAAGGAAGGGATGCGAGAGAGAGAGAGAGAGAATCCCATAGTTATTACACTTTTTAATGGAGGCAATTGGAACTGCACACCTGCTCTGTGTGTGTCTCATTACCACATACCTCTAAACAAAACACCCTGTTTACACCAAGACTTTTTATGGCAGTATTATGGGGGTGATGTTGCTTTTTTGTGTTCAGTTCAAATAACTATGTTTACCAAAACTGCTATCCCCTTTTGAACCCCCCCCCCCATGACTCGCATTGAAAAGCTGCTAATGTACCTATAGTCTCAGCCAAGTCTATGGGTGGTAATAACTCAGCCTTCATCAGAGAATGTTCAGTGATTTAAAGGGAAAATATAAAATAAATAATAAAACCCAGCTATTGGCAATGCACCTTGCATTTCTGGGCCCATTTTTGGTGTTTGGTGTTGTATTTGTCTTATTCCTGTGGAAACTGGCTAAACGTAACGTTACATCAATATATTATCCATGCAGCTACAATGGAGTTTGATAGCAGAATCTAAAACCCTGATGGTATAGGTCAGGTGTTGGTGTCAAACGTTCAAAAACAAAGTGCAAGGGGCTTCTTTCTATCCCATCGTTTCGCAATGCCGTTCAACAATCATGAAGAAAGAAATCCATTGTAGATGAGGCAGAGATACCAATTTCTGCACATTAGCCTTAATAAGCCAGAATGCACGTGGACCTGTTGTTGGTAATGTAAAGAGTGAATTACACTTCATCACAAAATAATTCCTGGAATGCATTGGACATCGCAGACTGGTGATATCTACAGTAACAGTGTAAGAGTATTTGAGTGTTGGATTTTTCCATCAAGTGGAGGAGGGGCTGAATGTGTTTTGATAAACAGTGCATCAGACACTGACTGACATGCTGAAATTACCTCTCCATCTGTAGATCAGTGGCTAATGTAGAACAATGAACAAGTAGAGACAGACTTGACAGGCAGCTAACTCACGTGGAATGTACAACACGCGCTACAATATTCAGTATAAGTACAGCTAAACAGTACTAGAGAGAGTACATGGACATCCATAGTGTAGCTCACCAACATCAGCGTAGTCTAGTATGCCTTTCAGAAGACACAAATTAAATGATGAAATGAAAAATGACTGATTCCCTTCTACTTAAAGTGGGTTAGAGCAATTTACTAGGACACCCAATCTATCATTGTCATTCCCATAGCTGTAAGAGGGCCAAAAGCATTTCATGAACTCCAGTTCATTCCATCAACTTGATAGCATCGGCAGGCCCAAACATGACCAGGCCCCAACACGTCTGCGTCGGCCGCCTCATGTGACTACATACATTTAAGTGATGTCTTAAAAGTAACCTCCTACAGGCTTGAGAATACTCCCAAAATACTTCACAGACCAGTTGAGGAAAAGCAGGCGCTGTCCTGCTAGACCAAAGTAAGGAAAGGTTCCCTATCATCCGAGCAGCCAGGGATAGCCCAACCTAAATGCTTCCAGATTTTCACACCCTGTCTCCTCTCATTTCATCTCATTGCATCTGTCCAGAGCTGAATTGGCCGCAAACAATATCTACCCTTGCAAGACAGTCTCTTCTCTTTGTTTCTAGCTCAGGGTTGTTTGGAGTCAACTCTAATTGAGACTCAAATGTGCACGGCACCAAGCAGTAGTATTTCATGCTCAAGCGTTTGACGTCAACCATGCTCAATAGCAGATGTCCATAAAAACAGGAGGGTCATTGGTTTACATGAAAGGCACGTGGCTGCTGACGCTCAATTCTTATCTACTGTATTACAAAACAAATATCACATCTATCAGTGAAACAGTGCAGAGAATGGAAAATAGATTAATCTTGTGTTATTTTCTTTTAATTGCTCTATAAATTACAATAAATTGCATGGAAGCAAGTCTTGGCAAATATTTAAAAAATCCTGATGTTATTACAGTGGAATCCAGTGCCAAAACAAAATGATTTGAAACAGATCAGAACCTGAATCAGGGGGAAAATAATAATCCCAAAAATATTTATTGCAACATTTGATATTTTCTGTTATCCAACATGTTCTCCATCTGCTTGACCTGATATAGACTTCCATTCCTGCTGTGAAGCTATGCTTTGGTCCAAATAGTTTGAATCTTCAGATAACATCTCACAGCATCTGGTTTTGTGCTTCTCAAGACTTCAGTCTCCTGGTCGGCCACATTCTGCGAGCCACAGCTCCTCAGTTTTAACCAACAAATTAGCAATTGCATCATTTTGCTAGTTTTGGCTACAAAAAAACTCTTAGAAACTCAAATGTAACATTAGCACCCAACTCAAGTTTCACTTATAACTATGACAAAAGCCATGCTCATGAAGACGAGGGGGAACCGTCCAGCCACAGCGCCAATTGCTCGTGCTAGACTGGCATATGGGCAAGATCTGGAAACACAAGCCTAGTGATGTCACGACCAACTGACCCCCGGGTGACAGGTTTGGAGAATGTTCCTAACCAGTGGCCTCAGGCCAAAGTCAAGTATGTCAATGTCGTACATGTGGATTTCATTTGAAGCAGCGTGTTTAGTTCAGTCACTTCAGCTACGATCCCCCTCCATGGGAAACCTGCTCTTGGCAGGAAATGGTATGTTTTTGTTAGCAACAAACAGGCATAAATTACTAAAATGGTGGTGTGGTTGCCAATTCATCACACACAGCCTTATTGTTGCTCTTTGCACACATCTGACATGACCATTGCTTTTAAGGTAATCACCATTAGTTAATGATATTTACCTTTATGTGAATCTGTGCTGCTCTATACCCTAAGGTTGTGCAATAAATATGAAATATTTTGTTTTGTGTCTGGTTATTTTTTTTAACTGTTCAAACATGTTCTGGGGAATTCCATCATGTAATTGACTATCAATCATCATTCATTCAGAAAGAGTTTCAGAAGCTCTCACTGCAATTTAAAGGCATGATCTGATCCTGGAGCTGCCCCTACGGAAGAGATTCTCACAGATCTCTTAGGATTTTGTCAACTAACTGGATTGTTGATTTTATTGGCAAATATGTAAATTTGTTTTTTGCATATTATTGTCCCTCTGTAAATGAACACAAACATAAAAATAACTCTTTTTGATTAAATGTTTATCAAAGAGCAATGCATATTTGTGAGTATTGTTGAGATGGTAATATGCCATAAATAAAGTAATGTTAAGATGCGCTTACATTTTTTCTTCCAGCAAAGTACAAGAAAGAAAACAATAAAGAAATGATTTGATTATTGTCTGGGAACCAATTTGTTGACTAATTTCCTAAGAGGGGAGAGAACATACAACAGAAAACAACTTTTAAGAGAATACAAAGCATATTTTACTAAGAATTATTTTCATATCAATAAAAAAAATGTAGTCACGAAAACACTAAGATTTCATTCATGAGTTACTGCTGCAAACTGATTTGACTGATATTAATAATCACTGGTACAAGTATTTGGGACTACTGCCAACACAAGAGGCCACTACACAAGGTAAGAAGAACTCTACGGCCATGAATAATATTTTGGCCATGTTATGCAATACAAAGACTCCAAAGCCCCATGTTATTTCCACTGGCTTATGAAGTGCTGTTTTACTGGGACATGACTTGATGCAGGGGTCCTCTTTCATAACATCTCAGAAAATGAAATCAAGACCTCCACCTCTTTTCATGTCACATAAATCCAGACCATTTTATCACAGAAGAGGACCCTAGTTTATATGTCATCAGCTCAAAATTCTCAGATAGTATTGCATTATAAAGATCCTCCTACCATATATATTAGATGGTAATAGCTATAATATGATTTGAATTCTACAGAGTACTTGTGTAAATGAGAGATTCTCCCCTGTCAAACTCAGTGATTTGTTCTCTTCTGAGCTGCCTTGTTTAACTGAGGCCCGTGATAAGATATCTTCATTTATAAAGTTTGATAATATTACTTTTTGCTCAGGTACTTTTTAATGTTTGTGCTCACAGAATTAACTTGACAAAGGCACCAATAAATCAATCAGCAGTATTCCATAAACACTCTGTTTCAGGCCTTGATTTTGGACCTCATCAACTAAACAACCTTTGCCAACATTGATTGATAGCAATTATTGTTCTAGTAAAAGTAATACTCTGTCGGTTTCCTGCCAAAGGCATTATTATGGAGAGCTCTATTAATACAATTGTAAACAGATGTGCCACCCAGTGCCAAAGTTTGATTTGGACTTAGCATGTTTTCTCATGGGGGATTACAAAATAAAATGCTCAAACCCATAATGTAAATGCTCTGCAGTCTGGTTTACACTACTCTACTCTATGCAGCTGTATGCAAAGTCCTGAGGTAAGAAAGAAAAAAAGGTGGTATGCCACCAAAGATAGCATTATACAATGATTATTAAAATATGCTCAAGGGAGTGAAGTCAATTGTGGGTGAAATACCAAAAACCACAAAATGACCTACAAGTCAAGTCTGTTCTATAAGCTCTTTATGCTGCAGTACTTGACCTCAAGGAGGCATACAGTATGCCGATGAGTGCATAAACATACCATGCTGTATTGCATGCACATGGCTCATTAGTACTTTAGTGAGCTATGCACATTCAAACCTACAGTAGAATAACTACAGTATGTCTCAGCAATAAAGTAGTAGACTGCTACCATTTTGTGATGTACAGTACTGCGTGTTATTTTGTTTTCTCATCTTGTAATCCTAGTTCTTGGTGAAACACTTCATGGAATGTACAAACTTGAACATAAATTTCAGTCTACAAAGCAATTACTACAGTAATATTGTTTGAGGCACAAAACTTTTGCCTTAGAAACAAATCTGTCTATGTTTGCCAGTAGAATATTGCACCGAGAAACAACACAAATTTCACATTTATGTTTCTTTAATAATCTTTACAGTGGGAAAAGCTAATTCAACATGTTTATGTATTTTTGCATGTGAATGAAATAAATAGCAAAAAGAACGACAATGAACTAAAAAAAAATAAAAAAAATAAAGCAAAATAAAGTAGAGTTGACCCCCTGGAGTTTGGCAACTGTGCACCATGGGGTTAAAATATGAAGCGCTGCAAGAGAAACTGCCATGGCTGAGGAGTCTTGGTTGGAGTCTTGGGAGGGAATGACAGACGAGAGCGAGAGAAACGAAGGAACAGAAGAGCGAGACTGCAGACATCCTCACCGGGGAGGTTACCAACATAAATACAGACCCAATTGCAACACTTCACCTGAACTATGCGTCACAATATCTTCACGTTACCATAACTAAGGGCTTATTCAGAGTCTCAGTCCTTACACGGTGCAGAGTCATATTCTAAAACTGCTCATACATTTTTTTGGAACTGCCTGAATCTACAAAGCTGCACAACCATTGGAAAATATTTGTGAGTGTGCCTGTCTCATAATCTCAAAGCAGAGTCCAAGACATATATGGCAAAAGTACAGTGCACCTTGCTCTGAGCTATTGAAGCAACCGCTGTAAATTCATTTGGAAATGTTACACGGCAGTGTGCAGGCTAAAACTCTGAATTGACCTATAACAGATGAAAGCGTTGAGGGCAGCCCCTTTTAAACATTGTTAGGCTAAAGTGGGTCTGGTCTCAAGGCGATGCACTGTCAATGACTGCTAGCCATAAACATGTAGTTGTGGGCTGTGATACACTAGGCAATTTAGACAAAGAAGTTAGCAATATTCCTAGCAGGATTTTGAAAATGTATTCAAACAAGTTCAAGAGAAAGTTCCTGTGTAATAATGCTCAGGAGTGATCTTGGATCAGAGACTGACGTGGGAAACCATTCTCGGGTAAGAACACTTATTCTACAACTCCTTATGCATAAAGGCCTATAGATCAGTATGCAGCATTCAGAGGATTTGTGTGGATAGATGACAAATAATTCAAGTAAAGTGTTACATCGATCTAACCTGGAACAAAAAACATTAAAGCTGCAACAATGAATAATCTATTGTAAACAAATAAATAAGTTTCATTTGGAAAAAAAAATCCTTCAGAAATATAAAAACTGGCCCAAGGAAAAAGGTGAAACAGCAAAAAAAGGAAGAGGTATCTGTGTGTTTCAGTTCATAAAAAAAGATTTATGGATGTTTAAGCTCAGATGGAACCAGTATTGACTGCATTGACTGATAGAGTTTCATGTTTAATAAACTGAGTTAAGTTTGAAACTGCATTACTAGTATAAATAAATTGTCCACAAGTAAAACTCTTTTTCCACGATACAAACTGCCCAACACGATGTAATGTGAAATGTTCTATAGCACCTTAATGTAATCACAGGCAAAAGATCAAAACAGCACACATACTAAACACACTACAAATTGCATTTTAACGTTGACTTCTTGGTTAGTAGCCTACAGCTTTTAACGGAGACAATGGGTTCAATCTAATTTCTGTGCATAGCTCACAGTGACTTCCGTTCCCAGACCTAAGTTAGGATTCAGTCCAAAGTGCCCACCATGTAAAATATCTGTTTAGGTCCAAACTTAATTGATGCACTTGACCCAATGAGAAACTGACAGATCACCAAGGATGACTTGTGCCTTGTTTAGGGTTGTTTACAAAAGTGACTATAGAAAAGTCATACAATGTTTGAATGATGACAAATTAAAATTACAGTGTAGTTTATAAGGCATTTAAGCCCATTTTCCTATTTCAGAATGTTTATATGCTCAACTATATACTCAAACTGAAATAAAAAAATATTGTAACAATTAATTAATACTTTCCTATAATGCTTTTTTAATATACATCTTGTGTTATTCAAGCCATTTATTTTTGAGTGTTGGAAGCTTTTCTTTGCTACAGGAATATCACATGTGACAATGTAAACCTTTTCAAAACACTTGAACCGAATAGAGATGAAGCCATTTTAAATTGCATTTCAACTTAAATGTATGAGTAGAAAACTCCCCCAATATCAAAAATACTAATGAAACATGTTGTTTTGAAAATATTTTCCTCTGTACAAACTGAGTTTACTTATGAAGAAAGACGAGAGGTCCGACCAAGAGCACCAGTAAAAATATTAAATATAATAGTTATGAAAACTAGCTACTAGAAAATAAAATCATACTGTACAAAGATACATATACAAAAAAACAGTAACAGTCATGTGTTCCTGTTCAATAAAGGTCATAATATTAACTCTTATACACAAATATACACTTGTGTACTTCGGATACAGGGTGAAGACAGCAATAACAACAAAGAATGTTTACTTCACGCTTCACATATGAAATAAATATCTTCTTGAGTTATTCATTATTGTCTCTACAAATATATGGCATTGTTGGACAACACTGTCCCTTTAATTTATAGGTTTTAATCTGGAGCCTAGGACTGAAATGGGATCCATGTGTTCTTAATGATTCCCTAAGTGGAGCAGCATTCTGTTTTTTCTTGATTCTAATCAGCACCATGCCACTGCAGGGCCCGTCTGGGTGGGCTGGGGCTGGCCAACAGCGACACTAGATACCTAGCACTCAGCTCAATCTCCTACAGTTTATGGCTAAAAACACACTTAGCACACAGGCTTTAAGTACTGTCCCTGTCATTTTAGCAAACATCATGTCTACTCACAGTCTACCCCCAGCGAGGAAAATAAGTGTCGAAGGGGAATAAGGAAGTACTATCGTACCGGCTTCCATGATCGACGTTGCCAGGAGGCAGAGCCTGGGCAGGGCTGCAGGTTGCATTGCTCCATGTCTGGCGGCTTGTCCAGGATGTCGCAGTTGTGGTCGTTGAGCCTCTGGCCGCTCGGCCGCTGACACACCACCAAGCGGGTCCTCCGCCCTCCTCCGCAGGTCAGGGTGCACTGGGGGAAATAAAAAGTAAAACAATTCTTACAATGTGCCTCAATGATGACTTTTTCTGGAATGAATCAGCATTAAGTTATGTTATTTATTTATTTTTATTATTATTATCTTCTTTTTATTTCCCCCCCGACTTTATCTATAATGTTTTTATTAAACTATTACCATTGTGTGTATTATCTTGTCATGTATTATTGTTTTTTTATTTCTTCTTAAGTCACTTTTATTGTACTTGATGTGTCTTTTTTTTAGTTTTTATGTA
>CABFOS010039267.1:0-12678 GCA_900660315.1 Diretmoides pauciradiatus
GTCTGTGTGTGTGTGTGTGTGTGCGTGTGTGTGTGTATATGTGTGTGTCTCTGTGTGTATGTGTGTGTGTGTGTGTGTGTGTATATGAGTCTCTATCTGACGGTGACTCCCAGCTTCTCCAGCACTCGGACTCCTTTCTCCTGATACTCGTCCCGGGTCAGCCAGAAGTTATCTTTGTCCTTCATGATGTCGGCGAGCACGGCGCCGCCCAGGAAAACCATGTGCTTGCGTCTAGGAGGATCCTCGATGCGGATCTTAAATTTCTACAAGACGAGGAGACAGGATTAATATATATATAAAAACCAGGGTTCATTTTGGCAACCATTTTAGATTTAGTCTTCAGACGAAAATGCTTCATAGTGTTAGTCCGGTTTTAGTTGACAACTCTCAGCAGTTTGGCTGAATCAGTGTTAATATGGAAATAAAGTTGGTTTATACACTAGATATGACTTAAAGGATAACTTTGGAATTTTCCTATTTTCCCATGGTTGTCTGACTCGTGGGAGCAAGAATTTTTGAAATTAGTCCAGTATTGACCGAGTCTGTAGCTGCTAGTGGTTAGTGATTAGCTTAGCAAATCTGTCTAAAACGCGAGGCATCGGGGCAAGTGTATAGTCCTCTAAAAGTGTTTTTTTTTTAATTTTATTTGCCACTGACAGGCTCTGATTGTTGCATATAGACCTATCTTGGATATGGACTCGCTGTTGTTGTAGCTAGTTGTGCTCCAAGTGGATGCTAACACAATAACAACAGACCAGATCAAGTGAAAGGTAAAGAAAAACGTTTAATTTCTCTGTCTGGATCCTGTCAGACACTTAGAACAATCGGATCCTGTCAGTCAGTATGTTTACATGCACGCAGTAGTCAGACTAAGGTCACAGCTCGGCTAATTACTGATTAGATCGTCGTTGTCTGAGTATCCATGCAGAAGAGAAAATCGAATTTCTGACAAAGTATGTCTGACTCCAACTCGATAGGCGGCGCTGTGCACGTTTAGCAATAACCATCTGTCCTTGTCGTTATAACTAGTTCCGGGCCCCGGGTGAGTGACGCCGAAGGAAGATGGCGGAAATCGAGACGGCTTTGTGTGTTTCCTACATGCTTTATGTTTTAATTCTCTTGCAGATTCAGTCTACCGTTACTGTTTTGGTACATGTGTTGTCTGAAGGAAGTCGCCGCCGCCGCCGTGTTATCCAGAGCACCCTAATAACTGTAGTGCTACTTTATCTCCTTCCTCTTCCGGGTGAAAGCCCGTGGGTGAGAAAGTGGTGCATGTGCAGAACGCCGAGTCACACTCCAGTCTGACCAAGGGTATACATGCAGCAATAATCCGGTTTTTAATCGCATTATCTAGGAGTGTTAATTGAGCTAGGATCAGTCCAATTTCAGTCGGACTAAGCTATTTACATGCATTTAAAAGTCCGGTTTCAGTTGGACTAAGTCAATAATTCGTTTTTTTCTAGCTGCATGTAAACGTACTGAGTGGCAAAAAAAACACACTTTTAGAGGACTATTCACTTGCCCCGAAGCCTCGCGTATTAGACGGATTCACTAAGCTAAGCGCTAACCGCTAGCAGCTACGGACTTGCTCAATACTGGACTTTCAAAAATTCTTGTTCCCACGAGTCAGTTAGACGACCATGGGAAAATATGATCCAGGTTGAAAAATACCAATGTTATCCTTTAAGGACTGTTGCTGTTGACTTATGGATAACATTTAGCAATAGGAAGTAAATAACACATGTTTTGTTGAATAGTAATACAAATGTATTGTACAACAATACAAAATTAATCAAACTAGACATGATGATATAAATTAGATTGTATTGTAGAGTTGAACTGGCTTTGCCTCTGGCCCCATCTGGTGGTGAACTGGGTGAACTGCACCCATCTGAAGCTCAACATTCAGAGGCTTTACCCCTGACAGACCTGCTCGAATACTGTTTATGCTGCTTGGAGCTTCAGGACAAAGTAGAAACTGTCAGTTGTCAGTCACAGTTTCCGTACTAAACTGACTTTCAAATACTCTCCTGTGATGGTCGTATCATCGTGACACTTACTGCGCTATTCCACGTGGCAGGCACCACCCGATTGGTTTTCCAAGCCAGATTAAACAAACGCTAAGAATTAGTTGGCAGCTTCTCAGCACTAATTGATGCACATACAGCAATTAAAGGCCTGATACATAGATACAGACTTGAGCTCATCTCTAGCCACCAGTGAATCCAGTGAACTCTTGCACCTGCCTAATGCTATTTTTGGAGAAGTTATTGGGAGCAGTGAAATTCTTCTCTCAGTGTCTCTCAGTCCTGGTCCTGGTCTTGGTCTAGGTCCTGGGGACACAGAGTGCTGCTGGTTTTCTATCCTACCATCCATCTAATTAAACTGCATTCACCTTGAATCCCAGGTGTAAATCAGTCCCTGATCAGATGGCTAGAATGAAAACCAGCAGGACTCTAGGTCCTGAAGACCAGGGATTAATAAGAACCAATCAGGGTTCCCACTCTTTTTGAGAAATACTTTTCCAGGATTTTTTCTTGAGACAGAACTTGCTCACAAACGGTCATATAATTTACCGGTAGTCCTCTAGTATCGATACATTTAACCCCAGATTCCTCATTTCATATTCGGGGCACTGAATACTTCGTTCCCCAAGTCAATGCAACATTTGCCCGCCAGAAGAAGCGGAGAACGAAATGTATTATTATTATTTATTTATTGCTATACACAGCAATGACGAGGAGGCGCCGCCGTCAAAACATGACATCATCGCGTCAGAGAACCAGGAAGTTAAATAGACCGGCGTTCCACAATCTACTTTACCGAACACTGGAGCATTTAAACATTTTCCAGGACAACATAGATTTTTTCCCCGGATATTTGGTAATTTTAGTCAATTTTCCAGTTTTCCAGGACGAGTGGGAACCCTGACGAGTGGGAACCCTGACGAGTGGGAACCCTGACGAGTGGGAACCCTGATGAGTGGGAACCCTGACGAGTGGGAACCCTGACGAGTGGGAACCCTGACGAGTGGGAATCCTGACGAGTGGGAACCCTGACGAGTGGGAACCCTGACGAGTGGGAACTCTGATGAGTGGGAACTCTGATGAGTGGGAATCCTGATGAGTGGGAACCCTGAACACTGCTAGACTGTCAATAGTAACTGACCCAGTTGTGATTTGAGACGTCACAGGCCGGGGTCAATTAATGCATCGATCTCTGCATGGAAGTTGATCATGTTGTTCATTTCAATTGAGAATCTGTTGCTGTGTTTCATATGTTGGATTTCTTCTTCTTTCTTTATGCATGAGCTGAAACGATCTTGTATGACCCCGTTTTTTTACTAGTTCCTTGTGATGAAAACTTCTATTGTAGTACTACGATCAAAAACCACATCCTAACCGTTTGGTGTCAGTGTTCTACACACAGTTCGCAGGAACCAATCTGGGAACCCAGAGGCTCAATCGACTCTTGTATCGCCGGCCACTAGTTTTGGCCTACCGGTCTAGACAGGATCTCCGGCCACCGATCATTTAGTTTTTGCGGTCATTTTTTATATCAAACTTTTGCCATATCCTGCCGGCAAACAAACTACCGCGTCGCGTTTGTCAAGCAAATATGTTAAACAAAGCAACAACACTGAAAAAACGGCCGGTGGCTGACCGGTCCCCGGAAGAGGAAGTCGCTATCCGCGGATCATATTTCGTCCGATTGATTTGTTTGACGTATTTACTTGACAAACGTGATGTGTTAGCTTGCTGCTGACAGGATATGGCAAATGTTTGATATAAAAAATGACCGTAAAAGCTAAAAACTAAAAGCTAAATGATCGGTTCTTCTGATCCGCTGGCTAGACCGGATGACCAGGAACTAGTGCCGGCGATCCCATAGTCTACTATCGTTATAGTAGACTCAGACTCTGGGTTCAGAGTTTGGTCTGACTCTGACTGGTGGCTACTGTCATGCCTATGTGTTTCATCCTGATGGGTCATTGACCTGCATCTCTCCTCCACAGGGCATCAGTATCCGACCCCTGATTGAGTTCATCAATGTCCGCAGAACCAACCGCAACCTTGACACCATCAATGTAGAGATTCACTGCAGGGTATGGCACAGATTGAGATCGTTGTGCGCATTAGTTGATAGCATATTTCTGCATGCAGTGTTGACAGCCCTTTCTTTTCCTGCAGCTAATGGAGCATACCATCGCTGGCATAGAGGACCTCTGTGGACAGTGGAGCCACTTCTATTGGAAAGACAAGTAAGCGCTCCCTTCACCAAAAGGCCATTGTACTATAATCTGTTGTCACACTACATGCTGAGGATATTGCCCTTTTCAGTCATTAGTAGCCTACAGAAAGTACAAATTATTGAGTGATTGTAAACTGTTAACTGCTTCAGACTATTAAAGTTAAAGAGAAAGAAACATGATTTTGAATAACCTCCTCTCAGGTGAAACTGGAAGTAAGATGGCAGCTGTAGTTGGCTTGTTGTGCTCTAGGTTTTCCTCTTTGTGGTTTAATTTGACAACGCTCCTGTTCAGGTAGGGAATGTGTGGGAATGTTGACAGCTAACTAGAGGGTGTCGTGTTCAGCTTCCTCCATCCACAGCCGGGCTAAGCTCTGATTCAGCTCAAGTTCCTCAGTCTCTATTGTCTCCTTACAGTGACGCTCCAGTTTCAGGTGCATACCGCCAGTGTTGGCGAGTAATGCCACTACATGAAGTTAAACATGTAGTCTGACTACATTTTCTACTTCCTCGGTGGCAGTTTTATTAGATTGCAATTTAGATAGTGTAATAGTTTATTATGTTTTGTCATTAGTTAACTACTGCAACTACTTTGGGGGATTAAAGAAAAGAAGGGAATTGCTTCTCTTTTTTATCTACTCCTTTAACATTCCTTGTGCTTCTTCATGTGATTATTATTTGTCTTGGTTTCCCATCCAGACCCTGTAGTTTCTGGCAGTGGTCAGTGTGGGCATTATCAACAGTATAACGCATTCCCTGCACTTTATATCAAATAATACCCTAATCAGTGATATTTTTGCAGTCATGTGATGTTGTATGATATGATCTCACAGACGAGTATTTAATTCTTTATAAAGTAGTTTGAACTACTTTTTCTAACTGAAATTAATAAAACAATATTTCTCATGAGGGGTTTACGTTCAACTTCTCCCAATTTGAAGTCACTGGTAGTTCATGTAACTATTCTTAGCTTCCCCAACACCAGATACCACCGTCCTCCTTTATTCTTTACCACTTGCTTTTACTTCTCACTCTATCCACTCCTTTTTCCTTCCCAATGTTCCTTCTTTTCCTCCTGCCATCGTCACTGGCCTAACACTGTTATGTTGTGAAACCTGTTTATCTTGTCTCCGAATTTAGCTGTCAAGTCAGTTATAGTTAGCGTAACCTTTTACCTGTTGAGGCTACACTGTCTGTTTTGCTTGGTCTACATGAATGTCTTTGTATCATACAGTGACGCTAACCAGTGTAATCTCCTCCCTCCTAATGCCAGGTTTTTAAAGTTCAACAACCGGATCCTGCGTAAGATCCTGATCCGAGACAACCGGGCCGAGTCTAGTATTGTGGCGCTGTATAAGAAGCTGGAGCTGCAGAATGCAATGGAGATCCTGGACACAGTGTCCGGAGACATCAGCGCTGCTCCGTCCATCGTCTCTTTGTAGTATGCCACGTTCCTTATTTCTCACCCCATTCTCAATGCCTTTCACTAACATACTACCTCCACTACAGGTCACAAGGGTAGAGTAACTAAAGATCTCTTTCTCTCTATTATCCGTCTTCTAGTGAGGAAAAGAAAAGCTCAGCTAAACCCAAGAGGAAGTTCAAGGCTGCTGACCTGAGTAACATGCATGACATCCTGTCTAAGAACATGTACAAGATCAGACAACGGGTGAGATGCTGAGTATTCTGACCAGAGGATTAAGGCAGTGTTACTGTTCACACTATGTACTTCAGCTGCCACTACTAGCAAACAGTACAATTCTCACACACTTGGCAGACACAACACAGCCACTGTTCCCATACTGACTAAGTAACAGCTACCAACTTTTACATCCTTTCTCCATTTGCAATTTGATTGTTGTTGTAGTCACCTTTTTTGAAACTCCACCTCTTCTTCCTTGTGATTAGACGGCTCGAGCAGCCCATGTCATGTGCTCCCCTAAAAAGATCAACTTTTACCAACTTCTAAAACGAAGCCGAGCACAGTGTTTTTCCCCCCAAAGCAGCCAGTTTCCGTCCGTCTTGTGGCCACTCCCCATTGCTTTTCAGCTGAAAAAGGCAGTGCCAGTTTGAAAAGTTGAAAAATATGAACACAGCCTAAGAAATCTTTGCCTTGATAAGACTCATGTGTATTTGTCTGTATCAGGAACAGCTGGACAGTCATTTCCCCCTCAGTTCTATAAACTTAACCAAAGCGTTTTGCATCCATGCTAGTGTTAGTACTCTCGGCACTGAAACTCACATGGTGTTTTGCATACAGTAGCCAGACTGTGGCCAGCAGTGACCTCATCGTCAGGAAGGCGTTGATGTAATATATGAAAATAAAGAGCATGTGTTTGTTTATATTTTTAGGTAGTAGATTGTCTGATAACCTCAATAGCTCATCTTTTCAAGTCTTTCATCTTCCTACTTTGGAAGAGTTGTTGCATTTAACAACAGTCTGTCTGATCTGATCTAGTGTTTGTTTTGGCGATTGGTAGACAAGAAACAAATTTAAATTGGTTAGTGTTCTCTATTTGACCATGTCAAGATTGATACATGTTGTTGACATGAGACCTATCAATAGTAACGTCTCTTTGGCAACCTTTAATGTTTGAGTTTTGTAAAGACGGTTGTGTTTGTGTTAGGTCTAAGTAATGGCTGCAGGAGAGGCCTCTTGAGAGAATTCCTGCTGAGATGGATGACGGAGATGAGTACCCTGCCTGGGGGAGAGTAGTACAGAAGCTTGCACAGTTCAAACACAGCCATTGAGTCTCTCCATCCTTATGGTTCAGACAGGTGTGGTTAGTTATTGTTGGTTGGGCAACCTATTGTTGCCAGTTATGTCGTAAAAGAGTTTAATGGAAGACTGTAAAAAGCGTTTGAGTGCTGTCTCATTGTTAAAGCATCTATTAACTCTCCACTTGTCTCAGCATTTGTCGTCTTCTCAGGACTTGTCTAAACATTTGGTGGAGTATGACCAGGAGTTGTGATGTGTAGGGTCTGTCTTCCAGCATGAAGTTAACTGACACCAGGTCTAACTAGAATCTATGCTGCTACAGTGTGTGCGTAATGTTGTATAATGTGCCTTTATTATTTTGCTTTGATCAGACGGTGGCATACACCAGGAAGCATGCCCTGCCAAATGAGACCCAGAGCAAAGAGATACTGATCAGACGCCATGCCAGCATCCAACGCAGCCTCCGGCCTGGCAGCTTTCAGACCTCGGTAAGCAGGAAACTCTGACATATGGCAGGTGGTGGGGATCTGCTCTCCAACAGGCACACTCACTAGTATTGACTTCAGCTATTAGATGCATTCTGTCTAGATAAATCCTCACATTGCTTCTCAGTGCAAAGTAATTGAATGTAGATTTGCTGTGTAATGTTCTTATTCATGATTTCCTTTTTCTCTCCACATTCTTCCTCTCCATGGTTCCTTCACTTACCATCTGTCCTGTCCCCCACTGTTTCATCTCCATCTTATTCTCAGGTGGTGCCCAAATCCCATAAGTACTTCTCTCTGCCTGCTGGGAAGAGTCTGGACTCAAAATTTCCCCCCAAGAGACTGAGTCATGCGGGTAAGCTTTCCAAACTTTCCTTAAAAGGTTGCACTCTAGGGCCGCCCAGGTAGTGTAGCGGTAAAGTACGCTGTCTACCAACCCTGAGGTCGCAGGTTCGATCCTTGGGCGTCCCCATAGACGCAATTGGCCGCGTCTGCGGGTGGGAAAGCCGGACATGGGGATTTGTCCTGGTCGCTGCACTAGAACCTCCTCTGGACGGTCGGGCGCCTGCTCGGTGGGGAGGGGAACTGGGAGAGATAGTGTGAACCTCCGCGCGCGTTACGCTCTCCTGGCGAGACTCCTCGCTGTCTGGTGAAAAGAAGGCTGATTGGCTTCACATGTGTCGGAGGAGGCGTGTGCTAAGCCTTCAACCTCCCAGACCGACAGAGGAGGTGGCGGAGCAACAACCGGGACTGCTTAGGCATGGGGAATTGGACATATCCAAATTGGGGAGAAAAAAAAGGTTGCACTCTGTACCCATACCTGCTCCCTCAAATGCTTATTAAGTTATTACTGACTTGCCATTGCATTATGGACACACACATTATGGGCTTATAGTATATTTGGATTATTTCATCCTTTCTGCCTGTCTCAGATGAGGAAACTATGTCAGAGGTGGCCCACCCCCCTGGACGCTCCAGGTTTGGCCAGCCACGGCGCTCCTCCTCCAGAGCCATGATGCCCCTACAGAGGCTGGACACCCTGACAGAGGTGCCCTCTGTTGATGTGGTGAATGAGAGCAGGAGGGAGAGGGGGAGAACAGGCCGCGGCATGTCCAGAATAAACTCCTCCTCCAGTGATTCCCGTGTCCCTGCTCCTCGCCGTCACTTTGACTCGTCCGTTGACCATGCCAGAGGCTCCTCAGATGACCTTAGAAATGGGCATCATGAAGCAGACGAGGAGGCGCAGCCTTCCTCTCCACCCCCAGCCTGGGCCGCCGAGCCCAGAGACCGTGACAACAACGGAGCGCAAAACCCTCTGCTCAGGAGGCCTCAGTGGAACCCTAAAAAGTAGTAGAAAGTCCCGAGAGCCCCGGGCCTTCAGCAGTCGGACTGTATGAACTGTCTCAGGTTCTTAATCTAATGGGTTCAGACCTGTAGTAAGTTGAGTAATTCACCACCAGGTCCATTCATTTCTTATGAGAAGTGAACCAAACCTTATAAGCCTTATTGTTACTCCACCAGCACGGAAGCTGGCGGACAGTGGGCGATGCACTGCAGTGAAGGTTCTGAACAGTGAGTCATTCCAAAGACAGAGACTGTTTCAAGCTTCTTTGTGTAGTTAGTTCAATATCTCACAACAATGTGATTAGTTTTATTTGACCTACCTATAGGCTTTGTACAAATGTTTTATGTCCTTTTAATTTAAACCATTTTAATATACTTGCTTCTTTATCCTTATATGTAAATATTGTAGTTTTTCTATTTTTATTGCCACTTGTGTCTGACGTATGATGGAGGTTCTGTAAATAGTCCATTTTAGTTTGATATCAGGAAATGTTACTGCGCAGTATGAAGAACTCTTGGGGCGTTCTGCATGTCTGTTACACTGATGGACCTCACAAAACGGGCCCACTTGATTGTTTTTATCCATTTGTAATAAAATTTCTGTTGTCCAAAGTTGTATTAGTACCACATTGATTATTAAAGTATAGGTATTAAGGTATTAAATATATGTGAATGGTGGCCGTAATGAAACCACGGGAAGAACATTACCAATCTGACACTAATGGTGTCCTTAGAGAAACAGATGTGCTCCATCTGCATGGGAACTACTTAGTCTAGATTTTAAACTGAAGCAGGATACTATGAGTTTAACATAATGTGCACACTGGAGCATCAATGTCAGCTTTTCATGCACAATTTGAAGACCAAGGACTCAAAAATAGAAATGGATCTTTATTCACTTTTTTTGTTGTTGCATGAACCTGACATTTCATTCATGAGTTGAAGGACTTCTTTACAGTCTGTACAGTTCTCTTCCTTCAGGTGGTATTTAGGTCATTGAACAACAGCAGTAATTCAGAATGCAGTTGGATCTTACTTATAAAATGATTGAATTATGTCTTTAAATGTCCACTTAAACCCCCCTAAGATAAATTAATAAGCAAATTTAAATATATGCAGAGCTGTTACAATATAAAAGTAAAGTACTAACGAGGCACTTCTACCACCATGGGAACCATTTCAGAAGCAGTGCATTATGAGAAGTGTGTGGTGTGGTGTGTGTGTGTGTGTGGGGGGGGGGGGTGTTCCCCAAGGGGATCAATAAAGTTTATTCTTTTCTGAATGTAGTATTGCTCTCTGGAATGTCAAAAGAAGGCCCCTTCCTCTTCAACAGAAGTAGTGTATTCAGGGACTTGTAGTGCATCATCAGTAGTGTAGTGGTTATAGAATTACATTTTAAAAAGTCTGTATTGTTTCTAATCCTGTTGTCTCAGGATACACAAAAAAATCCTACATGTGCCAAGAACACATGACCCATACACTTACGTCTTCACAGAGGGAAGCGGGCCTGATTGTTCAGCGTTGTCCTTTCAACACTGCACTTTAGCTTTTTGAATCCACTCTCCCTGAAAGAACAGCAATGCCAATGGTGTCCAGCACTTTTGACCCTGGGATGTTATCATATAACATCGGCAGATAAGGTCGGCAGCATCCTGTCAATAAAGCAACACACTTGAGCAAGAAACGCTGTTCCCACTAAGAGTCTGCTGTTGATCTCCCCTGCTGGCCTCCGACATACAGGAGCACTTCTCTTTCTGTGTGGTGGTTTTGCAGTGGAGTTTTGTCATTTATTCACTCTCTCGTTCCATTTGGGGATCCTGATGAGCAGTAAACCCACAGCAGCTAGAGCCAGGACCACCCCCAGACTGGGGGGACCGCAGGGGCTGAACTCTTGGGCCAGACCTGAGAGGAGAGGGGCCAGGACGCGACCTACGGCTGTAACCGACTGCCCGGCTCCAATCAGAGTCCCGCTTGCCTGAACCCCTCCCCTCTGCAGCTCCAGGTCTGTGATGCAGGTCCGTCCAATGGTGGTGGAGATGGCAAAGAAGGTGGAGCTAAGCATCACCTGCCAGACATTGGGTGCTGCAGCATATAGCAGGATGAGGGAGCAGGTGAGCATTGTGGAGTGAAGCAGCAGAGCAGGCATATTGTTGCCATACAGCTTGGTGACCGGTCCCACCAGAAACCCAGCCAGGGCCCCTAATGTGCTGCTGTAGCTGATCAGATAGCCTGTCACCTTGGGCTTGAGTGAGAAACGCTCCTCCATGGCTAGAGAGAAGTTACTGTAGTACAGCATGATGGCTATGGCCATGAGAAGACGCACCAAGAAGAGGTCCCACATGTCAGAGGAGGCCACCATGTGGATCTTAGAGCCCACTGAGGACAGCTGTCTCCAGGCAGGCTGGAGTAGGGACGCCTTCCTCCATCTGAGACCGCCTTGGTACTTCCCTGGAGCTCTCGATCCTGGTCCTGTCTCTGCTGCCGGCACTGGGTGGTGGTTGTTTGCATGGGAACAGTTGTGGTATGCAGGGTTATTGATGTTGTTGTCGTGGCAGACTTTACTAGTGCTGTTGTTGAAGTTAGCGTCAGTGCGGTGAACTAACGCCTCGCTCCACGGTAGCATCCACACCAGCCCTGGAACAAAACAGACACTAGATGAGATATATAATTAATTTACAAGCCTAAGTTTACCCCTTCTTCCTCTGCATCCCACTCCTACCCACCTGCATTAAGAAGGAAGATTGTTGCGCAGGTGAAGGAGGAGGTATAGAAGCCCCCTTCATGCTCTGTGAGGTAGCCCCCCACCACGGGCCCCAGGATGAAGCCCACACTGGAGGCTGCATTGAAGTGTCCCATCACCAGAGGGCGCTCTGACTCAGACACCAGGTCAGATAGCAGGGCTCTGCAGATTGACAGGGAGTGCTTGAACAGCCCTGAGAGAGAAAACACACACGATGAGAAGGATTGGCTGGAGTTCTGGATTGTCCTGTCAGCAATCAATAAATTATCCTTAGAAATGTATGAATCATTCTTGTCTGGTCTTGTACAGGAAAATCCCTTAAAAAATTGAAACGTGCATATTGTTGTTTATCATTCATATAGACAAAACTGCACTTTTTTTAAATCAAAGCAGAGAAATTGGCAGAAGCCTATAACGTAAGACAGATACTGATCTGACACATAGTAATATAGGACAAAATACATCATGCCATTGCATGCACCTGCACTTCTGTCTGTAATACGTCCTTTAGTATAGTAACTTACCCACAGGTATCCGTGCGAGGACAAACAGGGCAATGCTGGTGGACATTCCTAGCAGGCCGTAGCCTAGTGCACTCAGCAGCAGACAGGTCAGCAGAGAGTACCGCCGTCCCACCACATCACTCCAGCTGCCCTGCCAATCACACACAGGAAGTGACCTTGAACCACTAAACAAAAAGGGAATAAAACACTTCCTCCAAAAGGTATTTGCAGAAGAGATTATGACTCATTTGTTAACTCTCTTTACACAGTCAACTGAAATGCCTGCATGAGGGGAAAGTTAGATCTTGTTTTAGTCTCTGTCTTTGTGGTTAAAACATGTGCATATGAGTGTGGAAGATCAGGTGACTCAAAAAATGCTGAGGAATCCCAAACGCTTGCGCTCTCAACCCTGCAGTCCAGGCGCTTCTACTTGCCCCTTATTACACCACACACACACACACACACACACGCACACACACACACACGCGTGCACGCACACACACACACACACAGTGGGGGAGATCAATATGAAAGAGGAATCTATATGTCCCAAAGTTGGAGTTCACCCTCCGTCTGACAGAACACACAAGTTCCTGTTGTAGTAAACTATTGTTTTGACAGGATGTCACTTCAGTTCTG
>CABFOS010039278.1:0-12149 GCA_900660315.1 Diretmoides pauciradiatus
CGAGATGACGCCAACTGAACTGATGTGGGGCTTCATAGCAAGCAGTTCAGTTGGCGTCATCTCGGGAGTGGGGAGTGGACCACGTAGACACCAACACTGCCGGGATGGATCCTGAGGATGGGGAACCACGTAGACACCAACACTGCCGGGCTGGATCGTGGGGGTGGGGGACCACGTAGACACCAACACTGCCGGGCTGGATCGTGGGGGTCGGGGCCCTGCAGACGCCAACACTGCCAGGCTGGAGCTTGAAAACATTGGATATGTCCGCACATACGTGCAGACTCATCCATGCATTCACACTCACACAGACAGAGGAACAGCATCAGTGGAAGAACAGGTATAGCAAAGTAACAGGACATGAAGGCTGAATGCTAAGTGTCCATCGGCAGTAACCTAAGCTAGGAAGGGCTAACTGGTCTAGCCTTACTGGTCTAGCCTTACTGGTCTAGCCTTACTGGTCTAGCCTTACTGGTCTAGCCTTACTGGTCTAGCCTTACTGGTCTAGCCTTACTGGTCTAGCCTTACTCTAAGAGACTGAGCCACCCCCTCAAGTCTAGGCTCGGTCATGAGCTGAATGATAAGGAGAATAAATGGTTTTTTAACTTTGATTTAAAGATTTCGATAGAACCTGCCTCTCTGATTGAAGCAGGCAGGCTGTTCCAGAGATAGGGAGCCCGGTAAGAAAAAGCTCTGTTACCTGCAGTTTTCTTTTTAGCTGCTGGGACAGACAGAAAGCCAGCACCCTGAGATCTGAGGGCGCGTGGCGGTACATAAGGTGTGATCAAATCTGATAAGTAAGACGGATTATATGATTATATTGCTCATTTATCCGTCAATAAGTTATATTAATTCAATACATACAAATGCAAAGTACTTTTATTTACATATCTATTGATATATTAGTTGCGTCCATATAAATACCACTGAATGTAATTTGTCTGTATCACATGAGCAGCAGGATGAAAAGGATGAGGAGGGGAAGGGAGGTGGCAGCTGTGGGGGCAGGGAGCCACCAAGCTGGCGTGGTGCAACAGGATAACAAGGGCTTTTGGTAACTGTCAGAAAGATTGTTGTCCTGGACATCCGAGAGCAAATTCACAAATTTGTTCCCGAACTTTGTTCATGAATTGAAACCTGAAGTTCCATTCTACACGTTGCCTCTTTCCTGTAAAAATTCACTGAACGACTCTCACATCACATCTGGAAGGATGAATGATTCTGAGCTTCACTGGAGCAGCCGTCTCACAACAGGTCAGCCTGTCCATGACTAATGAGAAATTTGCATGTTTGAGCATGGGTAAATCTCAGTTGAAATCAGCTCAAAGGCTTGGAAATAATCATTATACCATGCACGAAGCCTTCTCACTACTAAACACAGTCTCTCCTGTACAACAGAAATCTAAAAATATTCTCCAATGTCAGGCAGTGCACTTGTAGACCCATGTGCAACTATCATCCCGTTTCTGTAATTTGCACCTTTCCTTAGTAAACAGATGTACCAGGGAATGTCTGTGCAATAGTCTTAGCTATTCCCCATTTCAAAACATCATCAGGGACTGTTCAGACATTTGTGACGTCCATGTTTTCCTAGTTGAAAACTATTTGTCTTATCTGCTCACTTATAGGGGAAATTCATGATAGATATGTTCAGGCTTTCTAGATTGAAATATTTCTTGGCAATTACAATCAATGCCCAATCTCTACTGACACTATGCCCTCAAAAACATCTTGCACAATATCTGGGGGATAACCTGTGTGAACACTGAAGTGGGCAGGCAAGATTGGTATGAAAACACAATAGGCCAGATTTGTAAAACTCTGAGCTCATTCATAAAGTCACTGTGGTGGTGATTAGTGCACCGGAATCCCATTACCGTTGCATTACTCTCAGTCCTGTCCCAGGTCAATCAACATGTTAATGAGTTTTTTTTTCATATGTAAGAGCTAAGCTAAAGGCCTGGAAAGCAAGTCACCTTCCTCCTCATGTCCACCTACACTTGCAATCACAATGTTTGTCATGATGCTCAATCCAAACAGATCAAAACGTGAGAGTGCATATGTCTAATTTATTGATTTTATTGACTTACATGTGTGGCCCAACAAAAAAAGTGGAGAGGAAAATCCATTTCACACAGGCTTCATACCATTGGGCTAGTAAAGCTGTTATTGTTTGCACGATGGTATGCTTTTATGAATCTCTTATGACATAAGCAAATGATGAAAGAGGGGGAAAGTGCCGCATAAAACGCAAAAAAGTCAAACAGGCCGGTAACCCACATTTATGAATGAGAAAACGTGATATCACAACAGTATCTTCCCTTAACGTCATCTTAAATCTGTCAGTGTGTTTTATGAATATGGCCGAATGTCTTAACACCAAAACAGCTTGCAGCATTCTCTTGAGATGATTTCACATGTCAGGGAGTCAGAGACTTGAAGGCAGCTGACTTTGCCGATATTTGCACAGGAACATCCAAACAAAAGAGGTAGACATACTCACAAGAAAAGTTCTCAATAAAACCAGTTACATTGTCGGCTCCCAGGTTGTCTGCCACAACAATCTGATTTGTCCCTTTTAAAGGGAAGGTAATGTTGTTTAGAAGCACTTTTTGTTATATCAGGGTTCCCCCTCGTTTTGAGAAATCATTTTCCAGGAGTTTTTCTTGACAATCCAGGACAGCACTTGCTCAGAAACGGTCATATAATTTACCGGTACGCCTAGTATCGACACCCGCTTACAGTGTATAGTGAATGTGACAAGGAGGCGCCGCTGTCAAACATGACGTCATCACATCAGAGAACCCGGAAGTTAAAAATTTCTAGGACAACATAGATTTTTCCCCAGCATATTTGGTCATTTTAGTCAAATTTCCAGGTTTTCCATGACTGGAAATCTAGTCTTTGAATTTCCAGGTTTTCCAGGATGAAAGGGAACTCTGTATATTTGTTGAAATTCTCTGCACATCCCGATGGCAATCAATAAACTGGAAAGGTGCACTCGGAGAGCGCAGACCTCCACCCAGGATGCATGTCGCCAGTTTATGCGGTGACCTGTGATTCAGATCCACTATAAAATGTGATAGTTCTTCTTTGGCCCGTGCTACACCCCTCCGCTGGGTATCATGAAAATCAAACGATGCGTTAAGCAATTAGACTTCATTTCCTGTTATGTGGTGCCCTACGCTACATCCTTCCACCGGGTTTTATGAAAATCGGTCTGGTAGTTTTTGCGTAATCTTGTACATGGACAGACGAATGGACGGACGGACGGGACCAAAAACATTACCTCTTGCCCCCCCAAACTTCATGGGGGCGGAGACAATTATCATAACTTGCAAAGGAATGACTTGGTTTGTTGGCACAATGTCACAGAGCTGAGTAGTGAGGCTGGCTTTTTATCAGTTTTTATCCGATATCCTGAACATAGCTATGAAGCAGGTTAGCCGTTCAGCATAAGTTTCTATGGCGACGTACTCCAATAAAAAGTTAACAGCCTTCGTGACACCCAACACCCTGTATTAAAACCTGAAATAACCTTGCTAACCCAATAATCCAGCTTCATAGTATTCTGTACAGCCCCCAGGCCTATGAGATGTACTGCAGCAGTCCCTAAACAATGTCTTCATGTGACAGCCAAGTGAGGACAGAGACAAATATATTATTTCTTTCCTCAGTGCAATCTCCACACTAGAAACCACAAATGATCCACAAATGTAGAGACTTGAGTATTGTAAAAAAGAGAAAGTATAGGTGAGGCATAATTGTTTGCATTTCTTGCTCATCAGCACTGCGAATAATAAAATGCAATGGACATTACGAAGTGAAGTTCATAAGAGAAAGGAAATCAGTTTTATTGTCTCTACCAGGGTGGAATGTTGGTAGAGAATTTTTCAGAGAAATTACACGTTTGGGTTCACTGGGAGGACAGGTAATATTTTACCTGAGACGCAATACAGGCTGGCAGTTCAGTGCCTTTCATGTGTCATGTTAGAGAACATAATCTTCAGTTTTCTGAGATCTTGATATCCATGTTACTGTACATGAAAAAACTTTTTCATTTGCATTTTTATTGAAATTATTCTGGTTCATTTCATGCAATTGGGCCTATATCTGTGGTCATATAATATCATTGTGCTTACACACTGTAAAGGGGGGACTACGATTCTTATCTACAGTAAATGGCCAAATGTGTATGGACCCCTTCTAATTACTGGATTCAGCAATTTCAGCCATACCCATTGCTGAAAGGTGTAGAAAATCAGGTGCACAGCCATGCAATCCCCATAGACAAACATTGGCAGTAGAATGGGCCATACTGAAGAGCTCAGTGACTTTCAACGTGTCACCGTCATAGGATGCAGACTTTTCCAACAAGTCAGTTTGTCAGATTTCTGCCCTTCTAGAGCTGCCCTGGTCACCTGTAAGTGCTGTTGTGAAGTGGAAACGTCTAGGAGTAACAACGGTTCAGCCGCAAAGCCGCTGTATGTTACCATGCTGGCATCATATGCAGCCGCACACAAACCTAAGATCATCATGCACAAGGCCAAGCGTTGGCTGGAGTGGTGTAAAACTTGCTGTTATTGGATTTGGGAGCAGTGAAAACGCGTTCTCTGGAGTGCTTTACCATCTGGCAGGTTGACAGACAAATCTGGCTTTAGTGGATGCCAGGAGAACGCTACCTGCCAGAATGCATAGTGCCAACGGGAAAGTTTGATGAAGAAGGAATAATGGTCTGGTGGTGTTCATGGTTCTGTTGTAAAGGGAAATCTTTGGGGAAGACCCTTTCCTGTTTCAGCATGACAATGCCCCCATGCATAGAGTCCATACAGAAATAGTTTGTCATGATGGGTGTGGAACAATTTGACTGGCATGCACAGAACCCCGACCTTAACCCTGTCGAACACCTTTGGGATGAATTGGAACACTGACTGTGGGCCAGGCCTTAATCATGCAAACTTTTCATATTTCGGAGAAATTTGCCGTTTTGAATCCAAAGTAGTTCAAGTACGTGATTTGTGCAGATCCAACGAGATTTTTTATTTTATTTTATTTTTTTGGTGGGGGAGCCTGCCTAGTCAAAGCAGCTTTCATAGAAAGACAATGGAGGCGCGTTCCCGAGACGTGAACATCTGATGCGTGTTTAGATGTGTGTGCATCAACTGTCAACAAAACAACAAAAGGCAGCATGCGCCTGAAGAAATGGAGCCAACCAATTAGCTAGTCACAGTATAGCGCAAGCCCAGACCATTGATCTGTGAACTCCTGTGTGGAGAACAACAAGCGAAGTTGAACTACAGAGAAGGCGTCAACTGAAAACCGAAAGATACCTGCCAGTCGGAAAGCCTGGGGTAAGAGATCAAATTGTAATGTAATGTTAGTTAGCTAATTTTACAACATGATCGTTACATGCGATGTTCACCTTAGTCCATGGGCCAGACCTGGAAATTTTATGTATCGGTACCATCTGAGGTGGCGAAGTTTCAGTGGTCCTTCGTTGTTCTTCACATTTCAATGAAGAAAACTGATATATGATAGACTTGTAAAAGGAGTAACGTTAGCTAAATGTTTTATAAGCCTTGATCAAATCATTTACTGAGAACAGTGGCAGTAACCCAAGTCGCAATCTCTCTCTCTTCTTGCAGCAGATGATACACATTATGTATACAACCTGTAATGCATGCATGACCTAGCTCTTATCCATACGCAGCAGGTGTAGGCCTATTAGCTCAGCACTAGCAGCATCACTACTTGGGCATTCAGCATACATGTTAGTCAGGATGTCAGTGTAGGTGAAATAATCACTGTTTGCAATTTAACCAAGACGATAAAATACACTACCTGCTTTTAACTAATTTCATTATTTGTGTTCGAGGCCATGTTTCTTGGAGTGCTAGTAGAGCATTTCCCTTTTCCTTAAACTTGGACGAGAGTACATCGAACGACAACAAAATGGTTGGTCTCATATTTAATTACGAGATACATGTAATCTATTCTATTGTCTCAGTGGTTTTAGAGGGTGCTCTGCAAGTTCTCCGACCAAAATAAAATCCCATGGAAACATCTGGTAAGCATGTTGATGGATTCTTGTTCTGTCATGAGGGGTAGCAAGACTGGCCTCCAGATAAGGATCCAACAGCACTGTCTAACCCTGCTCTACACTGACGGAGACTCGTATCACCACACACACGATGCAGCGACGAAGTTTGCAGAGCCCTTTGGCCACTATCTCGAGCAGCTGTTCAACGATCTGCAGACGGACCATCAGTGGTGTCCACATCAGGTAAAAAGAAATGTAGAATTTGAATGTGTTTGCTCATTCTATTGGTCCAATTGTGTTAGGCCTATTGACCCTTCGCTAAGCCCTGCCCATTTGTTGTCAGTCAAGCTGCTGTCGGAGCCCACGCTGCGCCTGTGACCGACAACCTGAACAAGAAGCCGGCCTGCGGAGGAGAAGCGATGTGGCAGAACATAATAGGTGAAACAAAACCAGGAGAGCAGACAACACACGAGAAGGTTTTTCTCTTGCTATTTTTTTTAGATTAGATTAGATTGTACTTTATTACTCTCCATGGGGAAATTGTTGCGCTACAGATTGCAATAGTTAAAAAGGTACAGAGATAACAAAACACTATAACATGAACAAGGAAATCACCCAAACAAACTAAACTTTTATCTTTTCAATTAATCTTCTACACTCCTGCACCACTTTTATTAACTTTACTGTACACACAACCTTACCAGAGCTGTATATCTTTGATGACTAGTGTTATACATTTGATGTAGTCTTGATTTGGGTGTTTACTGTGGTTATTTACATTTAAAAGGGTTGTAAATGTAGTTTTTCACGTAAATTGTAGCACAATCAAATAAAACATAGTATCCCAATAACAACAATGTGGCTAGTGAAAATGCTGAGTGGCGTGTAGCTTTGGAAAACCACTTGCCACCGTGGCTGGTGAGCAAAAAAGTTAATGTCAATCCCTGATAACAAATCTATTTGGTTTCTGTGCCTGTCGTCTAGACTAGGCAAAGGGCATTCAAAAACAGTTGCAGTGTCACATAGTCCTCATAACCAAATATTATCGTGGAGGACCTGGTTCGGTACCAAAGAGGAGGGTGCTAAAACAAGGATTGGGCATTTAAATAAGAGAACATTTTGGGGCAGTGAAGCAAATACATCATTTCATAGTCTCTTTTTTATGCCAGAGTTAAAGAAAGGTTAGGCACGCTTCAGCCAACTCACACCTATCTCTCAGAAGTAGGGCAAACTTGATTAGAAGAAACTTCGGAAATGTAATCCCAAGTAGACTGGAGCAGACGGATTTTAGGCAAATGTGAATTTATTTAAAGACTTATCATTTCGACGCTACAGGCGTCTTCATCAGAGTCAAAGGAGGTATGCCAGACTTTGAATATCTCTGCCTCCAGCCCTTAGAGGGGGTTTGGGCCCCATCGTGGCTGTCAGCATATGATGTCAGCGTGGCAACATACACAATGCTGCCAACGTACAAGATCTTCTATTTTGGCTATCTAAGCACAGAAGACTGGAGGTTTGTAAAGAGCCCCTGGGGATCATGTATACACAGTACAATGTCAATGAAATGGCAAGAGCCAGAATCAGATCCTACATGAGGACCTCCACTGAAAAAGGTGAAGATGATCACTAGTTACTGTGTATAGAATTGAGTCATGTACATCATGGTTACCAATGATGAGCATTATTTCCCTTATTGACACTTATATTACTGATTCTCCTTTCACAGGCGTGACACAGCAAGGCAAAGACAGGAAGAAAAGGGTCTGTTGAAAGATGTGGCATGAGGGGACTACAATGCTACAGCTACAGCTCAGTGTTTGGGCGTATCCTGAAGGAATATGTCATGTTTTCCACGTGGGTGTTTTCTTGTGTTAGACATTAACTGCAACTGTTGACTGCAGTTGTTTATCCAATGGTGTTTTTCCATTTCACAACAGTTTGTTTTACATACACAGGGTAGCCAGACCTTGGTGCACAAACTCCGTGACAAGCAGCTCGAGGTGTTCCTGGCTTTCCTCGCTTGCTTCCTAAAAGGGCAACACATCACTCAAGTGACACATTCAGGACCGGAAATCCCAATCATGCTGTTTAACATTTGGTATTTTACCTTTTTTTCTCATTGTTTTCAAGGTTCAAGGTTAATTTATGTGTCATTCTGTTACATGTTGACACACAAAAGAATGAAATGTGTGACTCAGGTCCAGCAGCATACTGCAGTCTCACAGCCTCTGGGAAGAAGCTGGCTTTAAGCCTTGATGTTCTGGCTTTGATGCTTCACAGCCTTCTGCCTGAGGGGAGGGAGGCAAACAGTCTATTTGCAGGGTGGGTGGGTCCTTCATAATGCAGGACGCCCTGCTTCTGCACCTGCTGATGAAAATGTCTCCGATGGATGGGAGACTACTGTGTATAGTTTTTCGGAGTTCCTTCCTGTCAGCAGCAGAGCAATTTCCGTACCAGACTGATACAGGAAGTGAGGGCGCTCTCCACAACACACCTGTAGAACGCTGTCAGGACTGGGATGCTGAGGCCAGCACGCTTCAGCCTCCTCACCAATGGGACAATATACGTTTTGAGAAAACGTATATTGTCAGTGTACTTTATTTCAGCTGCTGAAGCCATTCATGGAAAAGGTGAGAAAAGCCTACACCATTACTGCTGGCTGTATGCAGAAGAAGCTCCCCTTGGCCAGCCAGACACTGAGGGCCCTGTCTGCTCTGGACTCACTTCTGAGAGGCCGCTCACAGGCAACCATCCAGCTGAAGATGTTAAGAGGAATGCTGGGCCACCTCTTACCAGCTGGAAATGACATCCACCAAGATCATACGGTACAACGTTGATCTGTCCCTGGTAGAGGTGTGGAAATTTCTCGATTCTACAATGCAGTGACAGAACATAATCGATTAGAGCCTACTAACATTTATTGTTGATTTTACAGCCTCGGCTGGAAGTTATAATTACTTCCAGGAGCAACATCGCAGTGGTGAACGTTACTAGGCTACATGCTAGGCTAACGTTATGGGAGATATGGCGGCGAGAAGTAGAGATCAGCAGCAAGTGATAAAAAAACGCACCCAGTATTTTGACTGCGGTCACGCCATCTACACTTAGGAGAGGTGCGGTCGCGCCATCTACACTTAAAAATCGATTGAGCGTCTAGATCGCTTTGTACAGTAAGGCGTGTGGGCGCGGACAGACTTCATGGTGCATTCAAGTGCACCCGTAAACTCAGAAATCTATACAAGGCCTGTACCATTTATTTTGGTTTACACTTTTATTTAATGTTAAGACATTAATGTTGACATTCTGATTTAAAAAAAAGTTCTGACTGCTTGTATTAATTGATGTAAAAGTAGCCATGTGCAGTAATATAGAAAATTGAGGATGCGATACATTGCGATGCAATCGAATCGTTGACAGGTGAGTCGTTATCGAATCGTTGAGGCCAGTGAAGATTCACACCTTTAGTGCCTGGTCAGGTACAAGGAGAGAGCATGGTGGAGTGGTGGGGTCATGTCTTTGAGAAGAGAGATAAGTACCCAGCCCTCTCCATCTTTCATAGCCCCAGCATCAAGTCATCTTTCAGACTGATGAATGAGATCATTGACCCCAGAAGCGGAAACATGCACAATGCACATCTCAGCATTCAATGCCATCCAAACAGTTAAATACACCCTCCAGTCCAGGGAGAAGACAGCTGTCAAGCTCTTCGAAAGGGAAGATGAACATCCGGTCAGCAGGAACCACTGACAAACGCCAACAGCAGCAGAGTCTGCTAGAAAAGCGACGGCAGCAGAGCGAGTACAGTATGGCTGCCAACCATCTGGCAATGCTCAAGAGAGCAAAAGGCAGACGGCTAAAGAGAAGAAGAGGGCGAGCCTGAGACATACGACAAAACAGTGTAAGTGGCCCTTGAGACACTGGTCCAGGCCAATAAGAACAAATAAGGACAGTCCCCTCTATCCCTGCTGCCCCCCCACCCCCACCAGTCCTAAAGCATAGGATACTCTTTCATATTCACATTTGTAATTTTTCATTTCACATTTTAACATGGTTTCTGGCACAGAGCGGATGTGGATTGGAGAGTAATACTTTTGAAAATAATTATAATTATATGTACATGTATATATGTATATGAATGAATGAATATTTTATCTTATTTTCGTGTCATGCCACCTTCTTGTGGCCCATCCCACATGGGATTATAAGACACATCATCAATAATCACAAAAAAGTAACATTTACATGTATATATTACATGTATATGTAATCATTTTCAAATGAGATGTTCGACGAGCAGGTGTCCACATACTTTTGGCCATGTACTGTATGTCCTGCTAGATATATGCATTGGTACAGAAGGTACAGTGCACCCTACACGCTTGAAATGGCCTCCTTATAATTAACCAGTCAGTGGTGATATATGACCACCAGTGGTGGGTCAGTGAGGCACACAAAGTTCGTAGGTCCAAACATAATTGTCGCTCTTCTGGAATCGAGGGCTACAGCAATTAATTTCCACCCTACCCTGGCACAAGCAGACATAATGCTGCTCCAGACACTTTCAATTATTACATTCAAGTTTCAGTGAGTTACATTTTAATTATTCCAGGCTTTAATTGTTTCAGCCACCTTTTGGTGTCTTTAATTTTATACCTGTGCATGTTATTGCACCGTGAATACAAAATCAGTCCTAATTAAAACATGATTGGTAGCCAGCAGCTTAAGGGACAGGCACGTGACATTTCAATAATTACAATTTATTAAAAGAAGTTATTTGCTCAAGGAGGCAATTGTTCTTCAGTCCCATGCAAGTTTATTTTCATCATCTCTGCTGAATATGTGTTTCCTGATTGATATTCACACATCACATTTATGGTTGGATGGGTAAGGAGAGGCTTCAACCAAATCAGGAAGAGGACTGCCTCACTCTGAGTAGCTGTACATATGTGTATGCAGACAATGTATAGATGCTGAACAGTCCCAACGTTAGGTTACCTGTCAATGTAGTTATAACTCAAATATTTCTCTGCAAAAATATTTTTTGTCATGCATAGATTAGCCACTGCAGTTGCAGAGCTTAACACATTGGCAGTAGAATGGGTTGTGCTGAAGAGCCCAGAAAGCTTAACGCATTAGCGAGACTAGCGAGCATCACTGTCTGACAAATCAACTGACTGACCTGAATTTGGCTCATGATGCCCACGCCTTGCGGGAAATAAATTGCACCCGTTTATTCCAGTTCCAAGCAAGTGGAAGCAAAGTAATTTTTGGAGAGTCATTTTTCCGACAGTGATGTAAAACACTACCACTTATGGACTTGAGGGTTCATCAGAGTCGTCAAATTTCAAATTCTACTGATAGCAACTTTAAAGACAACTGCATTATTCAACAGATGTAGAGCACTCAATACTGTGGCCACTGACAAGTTGTGTGAGGGGAGAGAATCAATGGTTGTCAAGGTCAGACGTGCGATAATAAATACATGTTGCTGGAAGGAGGGGTGAAGGTGGACCCTGATGAGATGTGTTTTCAATCTACGAAGATGGTGGATTGGATTACCAAGAACAGATGAACGAGCCCTGTTGCACTGGCTAAGAAAGTGACAACAGATTGCAGGGCCTGGTCTTGGTTTGGTTCCCTTCCCCTGGCACAAATTTATTTTTAAAAAATTAAAAAGAGGAGAGGAAATATTCAAAAAGTCTCATTTGAATATTTCCTCTCCATTCCTCTTCTATTTTTTTCCTTTTTTGTATAAATGTGTGTTGACTGAACTCCTTTTCCTGTAGCAAAATAATGTCAGGATCCATGGTTATTTGCTGTGTTTTTGATGTGGTTGCTTGAAATGCAGCATTGAGGAGCCGTATGGCAGTGGGGAAAAAAACTGTTTGTGTGGCGGGTATTTGAAGCTCTTATGGAGCGCAACCTCCTGCCTGAGGGGAGCGGGGTGAAAAGGTTGTGGCCTGGATGGGAGGGATCCGCCATGATCTTCCTGGCCCGCTTCAGAGCCCTGCTGGCGAACAGGGCCTCGAGGTGGGGCAGGGGACAGCCTATCACCCTCTCCGCAGAGCGTATCACCCGCTGCAGAGAGGGTGATAGGGTGTCCCCTGCC
>CABFOS010039282.1:0-11809 GCA_900660315.1 Diretmoides pauciradiatus
GGTTCACAGGGGAAATAAATTTTAAAAAAATAATGAAAATATCGATCTCTGGACGTATGAATCGATCTCCAAATACTAAAATGAAGATCGATCCAAAATCGGAGAATCGATTATTTTAACCCAGCCCCAATTCTGACGTGTGCTGCACCGTGCGAGGAGTGAGTGTGCTTGTGTTTCATGCCACCCCTGCATAAGTCAGTGCCCCACTTGTGCCACCCTAGTAAAAAAATAGTCTGGACACGCCACTGCACAGTACAATGCCTCAAGCCTTTTTCATAGTTCCACTATGACCAAGGACAAGTACAGCTTTACTCCACCTGGTGGAGAAAAGGAGGAGGATCATTCAGATGACAACCAGTGACGTGATGCCCCAGTATTGAGTGAATATGATTCCAATGCAATTTACAAATGTTGCAAATGTGAATGAAATTTTGTGCACAGTAAAACACAACTTGTTTTCTCACACGTGTTTTCTTCCGAGTCACAAATGTAAAACAAAGTCTGTGCACAACAAAAAACAATTTGCATACTGTATCTCACAAGTACAAATCCTGTCTTGAGTCTTGAATATGCATTTGTCAATATGCATGTGTGATGCCTCTGGGATTAATAAGCAGCATATGTAACCGGTCGGGTCAACGTCGGGGTTTGAACCCGGGGCTCCCGCGTTGAAAAGCACTGCAACAACCCGCTGCACCAGGAGAACCGGCTCCCTTGGTGGAGCTGTTATTGGGCTTTTATCTTTGAGGAGTGAGTTTTACCGATCAACTTGCTACCTACTCGAGGACTCACAAGGATCTACTCTGTTACACATACACATGTGGATTCTTTCCCTCCATGTACAAGGAAATATAGTAAATATAGTACCATTAGAAGTTTTGTGTCCCCACAACTGTGAAGTGCAGTAGTCATACACATGCCTGCAAATGCATATTCAAGACTCACAAGACAGGATTTGTACTTGTGTGCAATTTATTTTTTGCTGTGCAGTTTTTGGTTTACATTTGTGACTCGGAAGAAATGTGAGTTGTGTTTTGCTGTGCACAAAACATTTGTAAATTTTACTGGCATCATATTCACTTCATACCCCAGCTTTTACATTAGGTCAAGTGTTTTGTTGTTTTATCAACCTTCATTTTATGCCCAAAAAAAACTAAATTGCTGTTGTACATTTCCACGATTCCTGATAGGAACAGGTGCGTGCTATGGTTTATATTTGATTTGGAATTCAGTTGAAATACGTTTTAACGCAACATATATTATCCTTGCCTGAGAGGGAATCAGTCATGACTGGATTCATCGTATTGGAAGGTGGAGCTGCTCTATACTGGTGTATCCTGCTGGCACTGATGTTATACATACTGCAAGTGAGCGTGTAGTGTGAATCGAGTGATACTGGTGGTAATAACACAGCAATGTGTGACTTCGAGACAACTGTGTTGATTACAGCACCTCTATTTCTCACTCTTTGTGGACCCAAATACCCTGGAGGTGTTGCTCTAAACTAATCACAGCTCACTCAGACAGATGATTATAGTTTTTCTCGATTGCTAAGTCACTTTGAATGAAACTGTTCCACTTAATCATGACCATAACATAAATGAGCACAACAATACTGTATGCATTTTTGCATACAGTATCAAGACTGGAAATCAGCCATAGTGGTCCCCCTACCTAAAACTACCCCCCTCCCCCCTCTATCGGTGAAATATGCTCCATCTCGCTCACCTCTCTACTTGGCAAAGTAGCTGAGAGTTTTATCTCCCAGTGGGCGTTAAAGGACATTGTGCCCCAATTTGACAGCCAAAAGTTTGGGTGCTTACCAGGCAACATCACACACCCTCCTTTATCTAACAAATTACCTTTTCAGATCCTTGGACAAACCGGGTTTCATATGCTACTGTATCTTGGTCTCCACCCATCCTTAGCCAGGTGGATACGCTACCATGGAACACTCTAAGAAAGGTGTAATTTGACACGTGGACTCCCCCAAGGAACCCTGTTAGGCCCTTTAATATTCATTGCCTACATCAATGGCGCAGCTGAACAGGCATCAGCTAAGCGCTGGAAGTTTGTCGGTGACCTCAACCTGCTGGAGGTGGGACCATTAACTGCTCCATCCACTATACAGCAGGACCTCGTTGACCTGGAGAAGTGGTCCTCTGAGAGCTCCATGGTGCTGCAGTCAAAGAAGTGCAATGTGCTGCATTTCTATTCAACAAAGATCCCCCCTCCCCCCCAAGGCTGTCTATAAACAACATTGAACTTCATAGAATTTCGACTCTGAAACTCGTGGGTATTCACCTTCAAGCTAACCTGCAGTGGTCTGAACAGGTGGACCACCTCTGCAAAAAAGCCAGACAGCGTCTATTCCTACTCAGACGCCTTAAAAACGCCAGTGTCCCCCCAGACGATTTAAGTTCCATCTTTACTGCCTACATCCGACCCACACTGGAGTATGCGGTGTGGCATCCTGGCCTCACTGGAGCACAATCAAAGACCATTGAAAAGATCCAAACGAAGAGCTGTGCAGATCATTCTGGGTCGTGATTTCACCACATACAGCGAGGCTTGTGGCTGCCTTGGGCTTCCATCAGCCACCGCCAGACACACTCTGCAAAACAACTGGACTTGGTCCACTGTAGAACTGAGCGATACAGAAAAAGCGCAATCCCTCACATGATCAGACTCTTAAATAACTAACAATGTACTAACTAACTATGTCTGTCAGGCCTTTGTGTCCTGGTTTGTCATGTTGTGGTATGCTGTGTTAATCTGTTACAAATGTTTGTCTATTTAAGTACCTGTTTTTACAGTATTGTTATACTATATATATAAATTTTAGATTATCTTAAATTTTTAATCTGTAAAATGTACTACCAATTCAACCTCTTGTTGCAAGTACATTATTATCAGATTAAGAAATGTTTGATGGCATATCTCATTAGGCTAAATGGTCAGTTCAGCTACATTACATTACAGTCATTTAGCAGACGCTTTTATCCAGGAAATTACAATAAGTGCATTCAGCATAGGTACTCAAGAGAACTACTAGTCAGCAGAAATCATCATAAGTGCATCTCCTTTCTAAACAAGCGTCTAAGAGCAGGACCAGTGATAAAGTAAAAGTGCAAAAAATATAAATGCAATACAAATACAACTAGAAAGGTGCAGACCTCCGCCCAGGATGCATGTCGCCTGTTTATGCGGCGACCTGTGATTCAGATCCACTCCAACATGTAATAGCTCTTCCTTGGGCCAAGATGCACCTATCCAGCGGGTATCATGAAAATTGGATGCTGCCTTAAACTATTAGACCTCACTTCCTGATTACACGAGGCTGCGTTGACGTTGAGTGGCGGCCATGTTAAATTTGACCCTTTGACCCTTAGGGGGGGATGTGTTAAGTAATTAGACCTCATTTCCTGAGTATGTGGCGCCTTACGTGGCTCTGTGATTCGGATCCTCTCCAAAATGTAATGGGCTCTTCTTTAGCCCGTGCTACACCCCTCCACCGGGTATCATGAAAATGGGATGATACGTTAAGCAATTAGACCTAATTTCCTGCTTATGTGGCGCCCTACGCGGCACCCCATGATTCGGATCTGCCCCAAAATTCCATGGGGTCATCGATGACCGATACTACACCCTTCCACCGAGTTTCATGAAGATTGGTTTGGTAGTTTTTGCATAATCTTGTACAGAGACAAACGAACGAACAGACAAATGGACGGGACCGAAGACATTACCTCTTGCCCCGGACCTCGTCCTTGGGCGGAGGTAATAAGTGCTAAAAGGAAGGGTCAGGGTAGTACTTCTTGAAGTGGTGAGTTTTTCAGTTTTTTCCTCTGCTGTCCTGATGTCAGTGTTCATTCCACCACTGTGGGGCCAGGACAGAAAAGAGCCGTGACCGGGTTGAACGGCTGCAGGGGCCTCGGAGCGACAAGTCGCCTGGAGGCACCAGTTCCACGATTACTGTGTTGCTGCCAGAAATCTCACCTCAATGACTTTCACATTGTTTGACAAGTTCTGCTCCATAGGTGGTATTATGAAATGGGGGCTATTGATAAGAAGAACACCCTGTGATGTAAGGTTCTTATCTCCCTGTGATGAACTTCGGTCACTAGTTCACGTCACAACTCTCCCACCTGCGTTACTCCCCCCGGTATTTGTTTGACTAGTGTCGGACCATTAGAATTAGTTTTCTACGAGGAAATGAGCACACCTGATACTACAAATATGAAAGGGCAACCTGATGTGAACTTTGGCAGTAGGGACTTCAGCAGCCTGTCACTTAGTCAATCAGCTCCAACCACTTACCCATCGTCCACACATCCTTAGTGTCATTGGCTGAGAGCAAACACAATCTTCCACGAATCTGATAGTACTCTATTATGACTGTTGTGGAGGGCAGACGGTTGGTGTAATGAAGTAAATAATTACTTTATTAAGTCAGACACAGAGCACAAGGGAAACCCACTGCTTCGTCTAAAACACTACTTACTAGCTGGGTGTGAATATGAATATAGATTTGAAGGAATGATAAACAAAATGACAAACATTTTTATAACATGATTTTTTTTTGTCTTTATGGCCATTCATAGAATGGGGATGCTAAACAGCTGTTTTTCTCAAAAGTGTCCACTGTGGGGTAAATTGAACATTGACTTTCTGACAGACAATGGACTTTGATTTGACCCAAGTTCCTGTACACAGTAACGCCTCTCTGTCGATGTCATAAAAAAGCCAGCCATAAGTCATATAAATACAAAGCAAAACAACGTCTTTCTTCTCCCTGGAGCTGGACCCCTTATGGATTATAATCTGGCCTATGAAAAAATAATCTGCCAATAACAAACAAGCAAAGATCAAAAAGAATCTCACATTTTAGACAAACAATGTAAGTATGTGTTTTATGTGTTTATTATCAATCTATATCTATATTGTTAGGCACATATTAACATGATATTATTCACTCAGGTTTCAAATCACATGAAGGTTGTGAAGGTTTCATACATGACTTTAATAATTGTATGGTGGTTTTCTATGGTGTGTGTGTGTGTGCGCGTGCGTGCGTGCGTGTCCCCCCTAGTAGTACTGTAGGAATCATGGTGGGACTTAAACCTTCAGACGTTCCCCCTCCTCTGGGGGTGAAGATGATGAGCGCAGGAGCGGCTGCCTGCTTCGCTGATCTTGTCACCTTCCCTCTGGACACAGCCAAAGTCAGACTACAGGTATGGGTTCAGTAATGCCAACAAATGAACAACCTCTAATATCGTAGGATCTTATTGTCTGATGACTTCTAATGTATCTGATCATATTTTATGATGCCGTTCTGTAGCTAATATATCATGTACTTTGGCTATATACTACTAAGGAACACTGTCTGATGGTGGATAGAGTAGTTTGACTTTAACTTTGTCCACTTGACAGTCTATCTTCTCACATCAAACACATTCAGAAGCATGGTTTTAGCCTTGAGTACAATCTGTGACCCCCAGATTCAGGGAGAGAAGACAGTGGAGGCAGCCAAAGACATCCGCTACAGGGGGGTGTTTGGGACAATCAGCACCATGATCCGAACAGAGGGGCCCAGGTCTCTGTATAATGGGCTGGTTGCTGGGCTCCAGAGACAGCTGTGCTTCGCCTCCATCAGAATTGGCACCTATGACAATGTCAGAGATTTCTACACTGGCGGCAAAGACAGTAAGTGATTATATTTGCAGTACATGCAGGGTTTTCCAAATGTCGTTCATCTAAATGAACTGGGCTTTTGCACTGAATATATCGAAATATTCTTGGGTTCAAGTTTTATAAATAGCATCTGTCAAGGATATTTCTTGTGCGGAGGCTAAGACAGGACATATTTTCACAAATCCTCGTCTCCCCACCCCCCTTCACTAGACCCAGGTGTACTTGTACGTATCCTTGCTGGCTGCACAACGGGGGCCATGGCCGTGTCCTTCGCTCAACCCACTGATGTAGTCAAGGTTCGATTCCAGGCACAGCAGAACCTTAAAGGGGTGGCTCGTCGCTACAATGGCACAATGCAGGCCTACAAACACATCTTCCAGAACGAGGGCCTACGCGGACTCTGGAAAGGTGCAGTATCTCATGGGCTCTGGTTAGGGAGCATGTTTCCAAAGAAGTTATTCTCTAAGTATTAAACCTGTTCTATTGAAATATTGACTGTTTAAATTGGCTTCTCCAGGCACATTACCCAACATCACAAGAAATGCAGTGGTCAACTGCACAGAACTTGTTACCTATGACCTTATCAAGGAGACCATCCTTAAACACAAGCTGATGTCGGGTGAGTGAAAGCGTGCATGCATGCGTGCACGCCCATGCTAACACATACACACACACACACACACTCCTAACAAATGACCTGGCTGATTGGGCAGAATTCCACACACCCCCTTGCCCTTTTGACTCTAGAATTCATAGCTGATAACAAATACATGGTGGTACAGTACATGGTGTATTTTCTCTGCAGAGCTGTACCTAGTTAATTAATACCACATCATTTATCTCAATGATCTATTATTGTTATATTACATTATTATACAACCTCATATGATTTTCTATACCGCTCAGCTAAGAACAAATTAAATTAACTAAGTTGTGTGGTTCAATATTTTATGAAATATCTCTTTAAATGATTTCCCACAGACAATCTGCCGTGCCACTTTGTATCTGCCTTTGGTGCTGGCTTTGTTACCACGGTGATTGCTTCCCCAGTGGATGTGGTGAAAACTCGGTACATGAACTCACCACCTGGCCAGTATAAGAGTGCTATCAACTGTTCCTGGATCATGTTGACTAAAGAGGGGCCAACAGCTTTCTACAAAGGGTAAGCTCTGTCTCTCTTTGCCCTTTGTCTCTCTTGCACATACATTCAGTGTCACACACAAAACCGTTGTGGGATAAAAGGCTTGATAAGCAGTTCGCTCATTTAAAAGGGAAATGGCGTTAAAGATTTGCATTGGAGGTCATTCTGTCATGGCGTGGAGAAAACTATTAGGCAACACTACTGTACTATTCTACTTCCCACTGTTAACCGTAAGCAGTTAACCTCTAACCAATGTACCTTTTTCATTGCTTCTTGTAGATTTGTGCCCTCGTTTCTGAGGTTGGGATCGTGGAACGTAGTGATGTTTGTGTCATTTGAGCAAATCAAGAGGGCCATGATGGCCACTAAGAAGAGGATTGAAAGCAACTGAAAACCCTGTTTCAAGCAACTGGACAAACTTGAGCTACTTTGGGTTGGAACCTCACTTAAGAAACATGAATCTCAGTTCATGATTTCAGTTTTGTTCAACCTTCTTGTTCTTTGTTCAAAATGGAATAATGGAGTCTTCCTTTCATGTGACTATGTTGAACTGATATATCTAGAGAAATGTATTTCTCTATCTGCCATACAGAACCCATTTCAAATAGCTGAGTGAATGATATGTAAGATATGTATTATGATATGTACACTAGATTGCACAATCCTTGTTTGGAAAGTCGAGTTTGCACTTAAGACCTGTACTTCCAACTCTCCCAATCCTAAATTCAGGGCACTTTAAGCAAGTGCACCATACTCTGAGATACAATGGCTGAAGAATACCAGTGCCCCTACCAACATGTAAAACATCCTATTTATGTAAATCCTAAATATATTTGACTTATTTTACACAAACTGTGCTTGATTTGTTTTTGTTCAGACAATCCCTCTTGCCCTCGGTCTCTTTTACTCCTGCTCCTACTACTAGGGTGGACATGCAGGTTGAGAAAATGCAATATCAGCCTTGGATCGATCACATACAAATGAAATGAGTAGCAAGACAGCCATTATAATTTCCACATCACCTATATTACAGAATACAGAGGCATTACTGGCAGCATTAAAACATGTACAAAGCTCAAGATGAGGGCACCACAATGGAGCATCTAGAAATAGAAATAATTCCTTCCTTTGCTCATATATAGCGACTCTGGACATAAATATTAAATTCCTGAGCAGGACAATTGTGAGACCAAAAGGGAATTGTTTACATAAATACACACAACAGCTCAAAACATGGTTAATTGAAATTCAAGCCTAGCTACTCACCAATTTTCAATAATACTCATAACTATCCTAAAACTGCCAAAACGTGGTTTCCTGCTCACTGAGAAGTGCACAAACCGTCACTAAAAACACTACAGCACCTTAATCACTAGTCATCTGCAGTAGCTCTTACTTCCCCTTTACTTAGTACAACTGGAATGGTCATTTCTGAGGTATAAGGTGGTACATTTGTGCTCTATTGTAAAACCTCTATCACTCTAATAACACAAGATTAACTACCTGTGACTACTGGGTTGCAAAAACAAATGAAAGAGGGTTTATTTATTTTAAATTGTGAGGAACACTTGTTGCAAACAGCTCCAGGTTGCTTTTCCTGTAAGGTAAACATCGGGGCAGCATTGGTCAGGCAGTACCTTCTTGGTTGCTCGTACAAGATGAAACATGTCAGGAGCCATGGAAACGTAGCCAGAGATTATTCGTGAATAAGGTTAATTTTTAGGGTAGAGTCAATGTGAGACACACATTAGGGTCCTGCAGCTGCATCTTGACTTTGCTGTGGAACTTTTCTCTGTAGTGATTGAACTGCATGATGCTTTCTGGTCCCTCTGCCACCCAGAATTTATCAAATTCATATGCCAGGTAACCTATAGGGGGGGGGAAACAAGGAGGTTTAGCACTCTTCTAAAAGCACTAGCCAACCAGATTTCACCTTCTCCTTTAACAGTTACTCCTTCCAAGTAATTTTCTTGAAAAAACACATTTTCAAGACAGCTGCACATATAAAGAATGACAGGTTTCTAGTAAAGAATAGTGTGATTTCTACTTACAGTATAGCTGATGAAAGTGCTGGAGTTCGGGTTTCCCCAGTACTGTATTGTAGAAATGGGATTTCAAAGCACCACTCTTCAAGAGGCTGTAGGCCATCTCTGTCAAATTGATGCCAACTATGGCATATGAGTACCTGGAACATGTAACAATCAAAATGAGTACAAAGTGCGTGCCAAAAATGACACAAGATAGTGTACCGGTAGTGTACAATGTACCATGAGAGCTGTGGCAACAACATCCGATTCAGTTTCAGTAAAGTCTGTGGTGACTTAATGCAATCATTTGTTGAAGACCAAATTTTTGACACAATTAAAGAATATGCTCATGTATGTTTGACTGTCTCTTACCCTAGTTTGGGATGGTTTGCATGAGACAACACCTGACGAGCCTCCTCTGTGTAGCTTTCACTGAAAAAACTGGAACAAACCAAAACATTACAGTACAATTATCATTAGAGTACAATAAGCATTCACTGTAAACAAATCAGATATCACATATGGATTAGTCACTAATCGCTAATAACTACTGCAAGCTTTACATCAACTTATAACAACTCCTATCACATTTCTTAGCATTATTGCACTTTGATATGAATAAAATGTCAAAAGAAAGACATGTTTATGATACATGTAGATCGGTGGTAGTAGTTCCTGTTGCTCCACATTTAATAACATTCAGTTATCAGTATTCATATAATCTCTACTTCTTTTAACAAATCTAATTATCTTTTTCATTCAGAGACCACTCACACAAGATTGATTAGGCCCAACATGCCCATTCCTCTGAAGTCAGTCTTAGGGTCATCTCCTTGGAATCCGATGTCCCCCCACTGTTTTGTTACCCTAGATTCCAGTTTGACTGTTGGCATCAGCAGGTCCCATAGCTGAGAGTACAAATACAACAATTCTAGAGTTAATTACTTTTTCACTTTTGTAAAACCATTTGATCTAAGGTAGTGAATAACATTTAGGATAACCACATAATTGCTTAATATTTTCATGGATCCAGAAACAGAATTGCAGTGTAGTATACCTTTAAAAGCATGGCCTCATGTTCTGATTTGTCTGTGTTGAACACTTCCTTTCTCAACTCTTCCACAGATGTGTATAGGCTCCTGTATCCTGTTATCTGCAACAGACAAATGTGTAGCCTTTCCTTGAACCTAGAAAAGTGGGGAGATGAAACAAATGATTAATACACATGATTCAAAATCACATTTAACTGAATATAATTCTGGAAACCAAACAAGGCTGTAGGTGTCCCTAGTGATGGCTGGGCTGTTCTGGTGAGCCACAGCTCCAGGCATGTGCACTTAACATTTTTTAACATCAGGACAATGAAAATGTAACAAAACAAAAAAACATGCTAATGTATGGTGCAGCCCAAAAACTGGAGGTAATATGTAATTGCAAGGTAACTTCAGACAGATTTCAGATAAGAATTTAACTTTACATGGTATCTTTCTGGGGTTTGACATTCTTTTCTTGCAGGATTTGGTCCACACACTGCTCCAAATTATCCTGGTGGGTTTGCAAAGCACCTCTTAAAACCTACAGAGGAAGAAAATGACCAGAGGTGGTTAGATTTAAGTAAACATTGTCAATCTTTATGTCTTCAATAGTCTATGCTGATGAAAAGGCAATTCAAAGATATTCAAAGTCAACCTCATAAAATGGTAAAAAGGATGACCATGCACTTCTGTCTACACCGAATGGAAAACCAGTGTAGGTAAATGCTTACCTAGCTATAATCACAACCAATAAGTGGTGTCATAAATTTATCAAAGTTAGATGAGTGTGGTGAAAGACTGATTAAGTTCACAGGATAGGCCGACGGTGGCGTTCAGCCATAGCCTAACAGATACAGATAGTGTCTAGCTCCATCTCAAAAGCAAAATTACTAGCCCCCCCCAACAGTTGGAAAATTGTCCCCACCACTAGGAAAATTCACCTTATTCACTTTTTATTCAGTCCCCCCCCCCAAAAACGTGACAATTATAGTACACTTGTCTGTATCCAATTACGAATCATTCATAAATTGAAGCACATACTAAGCTGATCCTGGAATTTCCCCCTGGAGCAAACCTGGTTTTCCAAATAAAAATTATCCAAATCCCCTACATCTGCTAAAACAATCTTCAAGAGAACCTGGTAACAATATCTTACCTTATTCTTTGACATTTGGAGAGAGTATTCTATAATAAAGATAAAATAGGCAGATGAGTACACATTACACAAACAATGGGTAAACAGCAGATTTAGGACAGATTGTTTTGGATGATTAAGTTCACCTGCTCTTGTTGTCCTGATTGCCCCTGGCTTGTACCCTGAGCATATCCTCTGCAGCTCACATTTCCCAGTTACATGTCTGATGACCCACTTCAGCCAGTATCTAAGGAAGGATGCGTAGAAATACTGCCAGATGTACCCCAGCATTTTCTACAAGGAGAACAGTAACAAGACATCAGAATCAGAATCACATCAATCACTTAACAGGATTGGGACAGAAACTCTGACCCAAACCAGACAGGTTGGGCAGCACTTGTCATTGTCAAGTTATTTTAACATACATTCTGGACAATTCCTTATTCTGTGACAGAGACATGAGGGCTTTCTAGCTAGCATGCTAACTTTCTAGCTAGCATGCTAACTTTCTAGCTAGCATGCTAACTCGCGTTAACTTCATAGCGTTATCACGGCTGTAGCTAACGTTGTGTGAATAGGAAAGTTGACAGTGTTATAATATAACGCTCACTTTTGACAAACCATTCAGCTGCAGAAATCATTAGTCTCGTTAGATCAGTTAGCAGCCTGATAGCTAGTAAAGTGGCTAGCAACTCCCAACAGTGAACTACAGACAACAGGTAGTCATTGTGTTAGCCTCGCTAGCCGGGGAATTAGCGGCACTTTGCTAACACCACAT
>CABFOS010039288.1:0-12558 GCA_900660315.1 Diretmoides pauciradiatus
CTTAGAATTAGAGACCTTGATTCCCTTGTTACAAAGACTTCATCTCTGCTCCTTGCTTTTAGCTGGACTTGCTTCTACGTTCTCCACAGAGAGAGAGAGAGAGAGAGAGAGAGAGAGAGAGAGAGAGAGAGAGAGAGAGAGAGAGGGCCTGAAGCTCAAGCGATGGGTAAAACACACAGTTATATATACCTGGCAGATTCCAGTTTCTAAACCCACCTTCATGCATCAAAGAGCCAAAGCAATAGACGGGTGTGGGGATTAATGTGGAAATAAACCTTGGGCTTTCTACATATCAAAGACCAGATAAGCTTATGAAGTTTAATTCATATGTTTTATTCCGCTGAAAAACGGCCATTTGTGATGATGGCTGGGCTGTCCCGGCGGAATGATAGCACACCGATAACGATCCAGCGCCAACACTTCAACTGAATCCATTTCTAAGGAGAGAGGAACAGGCTTGAGAAATATAAATTAACCTCACCTCGCTGAGAGGGAGAAAAGGGGGGGATTCTCCCATGAATGTCCACTGACAGGGATTTCTTCATCCCAATAACTAAGACATCTAGTTTGAGCCATAAAGGAGCAATGCCACAGACAGACAGTCTAAGGCTCCAGACAGAATAGAACATTTTTTGGTGGCAAGGGATGTCTAAATCTGGAATGGATTTTATATTTCCAGCGTAATATCAAGGGCGAGCAGGTGAGCTTCCTGGGTTTTCATTCTGCAGACACCTAATCTTGATCTCCCTGCACATGTGGATGAGGGACTAAGTCAGACAGCATTGAAAATGTCCCCATATTGGCAAAGAATTAGAATGATGTACTTTATTTAGAAACTTCTCAGATGAAACTCCTCAAACAAAGAACAAAACAATTGTATTACCTGGGAATGTATCTATATAAAATTAGGTATGTTTTACACATCCTCATCTGTACACACGTGTTACACCTACATATTACTATGGAACATCAAAACATACTTTTTTATTGCTTAGTAATTTCAGCATTTAGAGCTTTAGCAGAATAATGTCTGGGCTCTTTCACACATGTGTCAATATGGATCAGTAACAAGACTCTGGATTCTCAATCAAATATAAAATTGTTCAAAGGCTTCCTGCAAAGTCATTTTTTGAAATTAATATTTTGTTAATTAATTTGGGATAATAACAATATTAATAACATCAGATCTACAACATCTGCATTCTATATGTGTTTTTATCTGTAGCTATATATTTGGCTTTTACAAATCCATATACCATTGACTAAATGTTATATTTTGTGGGAATAAAGCCCCATAACACCCAAACAGGACTGAATGAACCCACAAATAAAATTAGGGCTGCTGCTAACAATGGAATTTGTAATGGTTTAAGATTATGATAATGTATTTGTTTTGCTTTGCTAAATTTAGGATAGGTCTAAACACTTTGCACCAGTATATATTAAAGAGAATATTTAAAAAGTATCATCTTTGAATGAGCTATGTCAGTTTTGTTACAAATGATTGGGGAGCCATGTACTGAATATATCCGTTCAGGGCATTCCACCGATACTGGAAACATTTTTCTCATTGAGCATGTAAATTATTACAAAATGTTCTTCTGCATTCACTTTTCAACTGCACGCTGAAGCGCCATGAAAATGTTCTATATTTTATTCAGAGAGCTTCTTCACAGAAGAATTTCACCCAGGAGGTTTTACAGGATTGTTCCTCTTAATGAAGCAGTGGAAAAGCTTATTTTCCCATCTGTGGCCTTTCTCATTCCCATTTAGTTAATCAAATTACACGGCATCTTTAATCTTGCCTTATGAGGCAGTTTATTAAGTTGAATTCTTCAAACCCTGCAGCAATGAGTGGGTGAGATTCAAAGGAGATCTATAGGCAGTACAGGGAACCAGTGCATTTCCCTCTATGACGGTTAGCGTAGTGATGATAACACCTCAGATGTATTTTTCACCACAAACAGTACTAAAAATTGATATTTACCCTCAAATGGAAAAATAAACACATTTAGAAATCACAATCTACAAATCAACATTCCATGCCTATGATTCATGTAACTAGCTTCATTAATTTCCAAGAACAGTGATGTGTCTGCAATAAATGCCTACAGTTGGGGACTGCTCCAGCCCTATAGGGTGGAGTTATTAATGGATGCAACTGTTCTGCCAATCCGTTAATCGCAACCACGCTGAACCACATCATATATCACACAGCCTCAGTCAGACAGCTATAGCCAGCCAGCCAATTGCTCAGCCAGCCAGGCACTAAGGCAGCCAGCCAGCCAGCCAGTCAGCTAGTTAATCAGGCTGTAATGCAGGTACTCATACAGTCAGTCAGTTAACCATTCAACCAACCAGATAGTCAGTCAGCTAGTCAGTCACAAACTCAACCAGCCAACCATCGAGTTGGTCAGCTAGAGCCTAGCCTGGCCTAGTCAAGTCCGTCTGACAGTCGGAGCAGCCAGTCCTGGCTTGCGTGTTGGAGAAAACAAGCAGTGTGCAATAATCTGCACACCATAAACACAATGTGACACTTAGCACCGGGTTGAGCAGGATTTATCACACATATCCATGGCACCTCAGTTAATATACTACAATATAGGCCTACTGTGCCCTATAGCTTTCACTGCAGCCTCCCAGGCAATGATTCTGCGAAACCCTTGCCCCCTGCCATTAACATCTCCCTCATCCACTTACCAGAATAGTTTCTAAATATCTTGCAAGCAGTAAATCTGTTTTTGGGATTAATAGTCAACAGCATGGCATTTGTACCCGTGTCACAGCCAAACTAAATCTCTCCACAGCGCAAACTGTACGTTGGGATTAACAGCCGATGAGAGCGGCTCTCCAAACAGGCTGCTCTTTGGCTACATAGTTCATCAGTTCAGACGGGGTCAAGTTTCCATGTTGTTATGCAGCTACTGATTATTTTTAGGTGCAGGTATTAAAATGTTCATGTCTCACTCATCAAGTTCCACCGTGGTAAATTAAATCACATATTCTTATTGGTTGGACATATGTAGTACAAATTACGTGTGCCTCTGTTTTTAGCCTTTCACATCACCAAGTTTTTATGATCCAGAAAATAGTTTAAGTCATTTAAGAACAGTAAATCACCAAATGCCAAATGTCAGGAGTCCGATAATGATGGCAAGATATCCTTGTTTAAACTCTTGTATAAGGGTCCTAGTTCACAGTGGTGCCTCGTGATATGTATATATTGCCAAATTTATTGCAATTGGCATGTTTGAATTATACTATTAAACAAACTGCTTCTTTCCTAAACAAATGCCCACCACCACGCTAAAGCTGTTCAGTCTCATATGTCAACATATTTCCCTAACCGTAACCCTAACCCTTAGCCTCACATCAGTTTCACCAGAGTTGTAAAACTTAAGTCAAAATTGGGCCATCGAGGCAGCAGTTGTCTCACAGGTTGGTGTCACATCCAAACACAGTTGAGAAACAGATTGTGAACACATGTTCAGACCCTGTATGTTCAAGAATTGGTCTAAGACTGGAATTCAAATGCTGGATATTTGCTCATTCGGGAACCTTTCCAAGGGGTAGGGTTGAATTCCATTCCAAATAGCTCATCCCTTTTGTTTTATCCTTTTCGTCTGTCCCCACTTTATCTCTGATAGCTGCTTCAACTAACACAATGGCAGGGTCCTGTGAACACATTGCATTTACAAAAAACGTCTGGATACAATCTATCAAAAGCTGAGAAGAAACTAACATCTAATTATTTACTAAATTTCATTGTAAATCTCTCCCATATTATTGCAATGATATTTGTTGATACAATGCTTATAATCCCAGTTTATATAATTCAATCGACTACCATGGATGAGTGCAGTTTTTCCCAGTTTACTCAGTCAACCTAAGCTTAATCAAGCTCTTTATGGTCCAGTTAAATTCAGTTCAGTCACCACTCCAGTTTTGTCCAGTCAAGTTTATCACTGCCAACTCCCACTACCCTCAGCACCACTAATGTTTACCAAACAAAGGAATGACTTTCTAATTCAGACTGTATTAGTATAGGACATTGACATGAGGGATTAGATGGTTTGCTGACCTCAGTGGTTCCAACAAGATCTCTATTGCTAGGGCATAAATACACCAATTACATTTGGTGACACAAAGGTCACTGTGGCTGGATCTTCAGCCTCTAGCAGTGACTGTATGTCTTAACACTTAGATGCTAAGTGTGTGTAATATGTGTGTTGTGGGTGTGTGTAGATGCTAAGTCCGTCCATTCCACACGTGCAACCCGACATTTGTTAAAGTGTTGGCCCATACAGGAATATTGAAGGATGGAATGTCAACGGCAGGTTGAATCTCTGTTGGGCCATGTACTGAATTGCCTTGCCCTGCTGCAGGAGAATCATGCACTCAAGACCAACAGAGCTGGACACTGCTAGAACTGGCACATGCCCCGGCTGAAGATCTGGCTCTCCTGAGCTGCTGCAGGGCTCGGCCACCCCCGCTGGTGAGCTGAGCTCCCCTCCATCCCACCTGGCTCAGTTTACCCTGCCAAAGATGACAACTGATGACCCCGAAGCATTCATTACCATCTTCAAGGGGTGGCCAGAAGAGGAGTGGGCACAGCCTGCCGGCGTCCTCCCGAAACAGCTATACCAAGAAGGCTCTTCTTGACCACTTCGGCCTCACGCCAAAGGCACACCACCAATTGTTCACTTGACTCAATTGTGCCCTCCTACTTGATACCTGGACAAAAGATTGACACCGACCAGGCCGTTGGTGGAGGCATCATGGGGGGAGATTAAGGCCCTGTTTACATGACAATGGTGTTTCAAAAATGGGAAAGTTTTATCTTTGTGTTTTTAAAAACATCCGTGTTTACATATCCGCATAAATGGTTGAAAACGCTGTAGTATGCATGCCAGGCCATTGAACCCCCCACATCCGTCCAGAGGAGAGAGGAGAATTGAGTACCCCCCGGCGTGTGGAGACGGACCAGGGCGATTCCACGCGCACGAGTCGCGCACCGCAGACATGACGTCACCGTTTTCACAAGAATTGCGTTCGAGCCAGTTTACACGAGGCGGTAAGGGCGGCGTTTTCAAAAGATTGCACTCTGGGACCTGTTTTCAAAAGCATTTTTAGGCACTGAAAACCGTTTTCGCGTGTTGTCGTATGAACCAATGACCAATCCGCAAAAGAAGTTTGCCGTTTTATGCAGGGACCGTTGTCGTGTAAACGGGCCCTAAGTGTGTGCATGGGGATATTCACAAATATCCGGTGATACAGGTGGAAATTCGATCAAGGGAAAGAGCATATCGTGAGGGCTATGGTTAGTGGAATTGAAGGCCATGCTGGAGATGGGAGTGATAGAAGAATCCACCAGAATAATGGTCCGCTTCTGGCCAGGCGAGATATGATGGGGGTGTGCCGCCTTTACCAAATGTCAATTAGTCAGCCACCCGGCTATCCCAAACGTGTAATTACACCCCCTCTGTTAATCAAGGTCCCCTTCGAATTGGCATGGACTTTATTTGGTCATTAGACCGTAGTGCATAGCTATCACTTTGGGTTGGTCCTGTCCTGGTCAATTACACAACCCGCTGTCCTTAAACAATGCTGTTCAGCAATATTTTGTCAAAAAGTATTGCAAAGGCACTGTTTCAGGTAATCTCCCTGGTCAGGATCCCAAAAGAGATTCTGACAGTCCATAATAATATCACATATATTACATGAGCTTGTTTGGATTGTTGGAAGTTCAATTTATTTGGACCAATGTGTACCATCCTCAGACACATGATCTGGGAGAACAGTTTAATAGGACCTTGAAGTCCATGATACATACGCTTGTACATGAGGATAGTCAAAATTGGGAGAAACGGCTCAATCCTCTGCTGTTTGCAGCACGGGAGGTTCCCAAGACCTCCATGAGATTTGCTCCCTTTGTATTGCTATTTGGCTGGAAACCCCCAAATGTTTTGGACCTGTTTAAAGAAAACTGGGAGGAAGGTCAAAGCACCAACAATAATTAAATTCTTCAGTTCTTGACCTCAGAGCAAAACTCTGCACAGGAGAATTTTCACCACGCTCAAGAATGGCAACAATGCCTGTACACCAGAGGGACGCAAGAGCGATGAAGTCACACCAGAACATAAAGTATTTCACATCCATTACTATTGTGTGAAAGAATATCTGCCTGTTATCATCAAAATAGTCTATTTTATAGCTAGCTAACATTACTGTTGCTGTTGTGGATGTGTTGTTGACTTAACAGGTTTAGGGTTAGAAGTTAGAACTTCATAACATACAGATAGACTGTTTCTATGGTTGGAAGCCTATATAGTAGATTGGTTTCTAGCTTGATGATAGGTATAGCTATCATAAACCTAATCTATTGATAGTAAGATAGTAATTATGAATGTGTATTTGTATACTACATGTTACATATACAGTTTAAAGTGTGAAGTTTTGTTTATTAAGCACACATTGCATCTAGTTTGCACAAGATGAATTACATGGCCTTCACAGTACAATAAAACAAGAGTCGATATAAAAACAATACACATACAATACAACACAACACACACGGTACACAATAACACTGTACAGTACAGTACAAAAAGGCAAAACACAGTACAATATATACAGTGTGCGCTACAGTGTGCATTTCAAACATTAAATCATTCTTCTGAGGACCAAAAGATAATTTGAATAATCATTTAGCACAGTATAGCATATGCTTATTACGGGATAAAATACAGATTCAATATAGGTGATTTTTGAGTGTAGGTTCCAATAACCTAACTGTAAGGGTTAAACATGCTAGATTAACAACATTTCCTTCATATAAAACAAAACAAAGTAAAATGAAGACTCATATCATATATATGTTGGTTTTATGCATTCTTAGCATACAGTTTGCAGGTATAATTAAAATGTTTAGAGATACTGAGCGTAGCTTCTCTGCAGCAGTGGCTCCTCAAAACCCACCGCAAAACCAGCCACTGTTCATCTGTTTGTCAGTCTGTCTCTCTGTGTCCAAAATATGCCTTAACTGCAGTGTTGACCCTAGATTTGTTTCCCACAATGTCATTTGAGAGCAGCATGGAAATGGTATCGCTATGCTGTTGATATGACAAATATAGAGTGGAGCCATGAGAACATGGCATAAAGGTCAACCAGAGTACAACTGATAAGACTGGAGACATCCGTGGCCATCAAAGTGGTTTAAAGCTACCCATATGCTAACATATTCCTGATTCACTATATCAAAGCTGTTGCCTGTACAGTTATGCAAATGATAAGCAATTATGTTAAAATCCATACTCCTAGAAGAATGTTGACCTCTGTGAAAACAAACATTTGTGAATAGCGATACTTTATTAGACAGTCACTTGTTTACTTATCGGTTTGCAAGGGTCGCAAGGTCAATTCTTGCTTAAACAACCTTTTCAAATTACATTCTCATTGTATCATCGCTAAATTCAGTTGTCATATATAATAGTCCATCAACACTTCCATAATATTTCCATAATATTGTAATTTCATGCTTGTTCTTACTAAAGCAAATGTCCCTGTATGCTTTAATCTCTCTTCAGCAAACAGCAGAAATGGTGTATTTGATGCAACCCATTGTCTAATAGCTGAAATTGATCAAATTTAAAGAAAATGCATCTGTATTTTGAAAGTAAATCCATTGCAATTTTCTGCAAGTGTTTTGTTTGTGAAAAACAAAAACAGACATTGTGTTCCTGCTATTGGAAATGCAGGAACGCAAACAGGGCCCACCCCAGGCAAACATCTGGTAAGAGAATGCCAGGATGGAAATTAGGCCAGAATCATAATAATATTTCTGGCCAGGAGCCTACGGAAGACGCTTGATACGAAGGCGTATACATGAATGCATTTCCCAGGTAGAAAAAAAGGCTCAGGTATTATTTCATTAAAATGCGCCAACATACAGTTGCAGCCTCTCATCTCATTTGTTCTTTACAGTATGTTTGTACACACACTGGGCTGGTCATCTGGCCCAGAGGATTAGAATGCTAACCAGTTTACATTCTGCCCACAGCTTTTGAAATGATTCAATTTTCCTAATCTTGTTTAGCTTTAGAGTATGTGGCTTTGAGGCAATACGGCATCCCTTTTCAATCGCGCATCCTTTGAGGACATTTGCATATCTAAATTTTGTACTGAAATTCAGGACAGGCTCTGCTTTTCGGCCCTCTGAAAAACCCAAACTAAGAAGCTTTGCTGGGTCAACCTGGAGGCTTAATATATGTTTGATGTGTAGAGATAGCCACCTGCTTTTTTTCCTCTTACTCCAGTTTCTGAGAAATGCTAAACTCCCTCTTGATGTTAATGGGATAGACTGCTATTCTTCATAATTCACATCCTCAGATATAGAAAGGACATTGAGTTTATTCCTCTCAAATGGATAACATGGATAGTATTCCTTTTTGTAATTGTAAATTAAAAAATATAGACTTAAAGTTAATGAGAAATGTGTTTGTTTTTGTCCCATAATGAATCTTTTTAGAATATTTTTTTCAGACATGAGCCGTATCCCCATATGTCATATTTACATTTTACTGGAAATTCAGGTCACTTGCACACTAATGATCGCTGTACAAATTCCAGATGTTCCATTGTCAAGGTAATGCTCCAGACACACCGCAACTGTTTCCCATACAAAGGACCCAAATATGTTGCAAAATCCTTAGGTGGTTTGTTCTTACAGACCCAGGCTTTCTACAATTACCTGCAAGAGTTAATGTGCACCGATCTGTAAAATAATTGTGAAGTGCTGAGAGGTTTTCCATTCCAAGTGGTCCCCAGTGGATTGAGTGTTAAGAGTGTTCATGGCGTGATGATGCAGAAGATGTTTGTTCCTCAGATTTTGCCAAGGCGGGGGGAGCAGCAGCAGCAGCCTAAGTGAAACCAGATTTATCCTTCGTATTTGTGCAACTGCTTTGTTTACAATACAAGCTACAACTATGCACAGGATCTGAAAAAATATGGTTTTCGTTTTGACATGCTGCCGTAAATATTGTATATATAAATCATCCAAAAGCATAACCATAAAATATTGATTTGATTTGATTTTAGAAAAATGTAGAATTCCCTCTCTGGTATGAGATTACTATCTTTAAATGTATGCATTGTTTTTTTTTGCTGTTGTTCATTTACAAATTAGTTTAAAATTCAAATTGTTTTTGATTTGATCTTTGGAGAATGATATCTATTGATATTCTAGAAAAAGTACACTGTACCTGAGAAGTATGCTTTCTGTATTGATGGATGCTGCAAATATGTTATACACAAACATCAGGATGATACAGTAGGAATAGACACTTCCACTACACTACTGTACATGCACTATACCTGAGAAGTATAATTTCTACCCTGAAATATCAAATAATCTAAGTTATATTATAAATACCAGGATGTTGTCGATTGACATTTATTTACTTTCTACAACTATGCACTCTTACCCCCCGAAACAAATGTTTCTTTGTCAGATTTCCGCACTCCTTCTCTTGCATATCACAGAATATGAATATTGTTTCAGACGCTTGAAAATATGAGAAGAAAAAAAGATTAATCTTTCTAATCCCAAAAGACCATCTTGATCTCAGAGCTTGGATGCTCACTGTGAATTGAGTGGAGGGGGGGGTAGTAAAAAGGGACAAATATCGCTTCTCCTTTCTCTGCTAGATGTATGTGATAAAGCGAAATGTCAGCAAAAATACTAAAGCCGTATGTCAGCAGAGCTAGCTGACAGACGGGAGGGAAGAGGTAAAAATGTTCTATCATGTCCGACAAGGTGTTCTTTTTGAGATTTAAAGATCACTGCACAACTTTAAACATGTTTGTCACTTTTTACTCTGACGCGGGGAACTATCATGGGCTTCAGAAGAACTTTATCGGCTCAGGCTCAAGGTAAGGGAGAGGGGGGAAAAAAGTCCATTCCCATTTATCTTAGCCAGGTTCCCTTCAAAGGCAACAAATAAATTACAGTGTACATTTGATACAAATTGATTTCTTAACTCAAATAACAATGTTGTCCCCCCGGTCAGGGCCATGTGTCACTCAGTCGCCAGTCTGAGTGAAAGCCTCAATCTGTCTCTGTGATAGAAATAGGGCTGACACATCTCCACCAAGGAATGCTAATCACGCGGGCCTGGCCTGGCCCTTTGTGGGCAGGCCGTGATAAGGAAAATCAGTTTCGCCTCCTGTCAGACAGTGGGGCCTGGGCCCTGATCGCTGTCTGGGAGGAAACAAGCCATGGGCCTGGAAGTTACTGTCCTACTTGTTTTGTTGTCTCGGTTGTAGCTACATGATGGGGGAGAGAGGGAGAGAGAGAAAGAGAGGTGGAGGGAAGGATGGTGTAGTTGTTACAGGAGGTGTGGGGGTGGGACAGGAAGAGAGAGAGAGAAAAACAGTGGAGGTGGATGGTGGAAAAGTGGGGGTGAAAGATAGAAAGAGAGAGCATGAGAAGGGAGAAAGAGAGAGAGAGAGATCAGGACGGATGCTGTGGTTTTAAAGCCTCGGCAGCAGCTGTAGCATCTGAGATGGAGCTGGAGTGAACCTCACTGAATATCTTGAGCCGATCTTATCAACGGCTGGGAGAAATGAGATATTGGCAGGAGCTGTTGAGTGCTCTCACAGCTGAGCAGGTTAATAGGGTTGGAAGGCAGGCCACAGGCTAATTGGATTTGCCGTGGCTTGATAAACAGTGGCAAGCCTTTTTGCCAGCCAAACATACAGGTCTTCTTTAGCCCCCACCCCCCACTCCTCTTCCAAACCCCCACCATAACCACAACAACCTTCCAGAGAGAGAGAGATGAGGAGAGCAGAATGGAGGCTATTTTCTTCTCCTTATTCCCAACAGGCCGGAGTAGGGGAGTCTGTTTGTGTGTGTGTGTGTGTGTGTGTGTGTGCGTGTGTGCGTGCGTGCGAAAGAGAGAGAGAGAGAGTTTGCCATCTACTGATTTTAATCAAATACCATTTAACCTGTCTGACCTCCAAGAGTCATCACACATGGCCAGATCAAGCAGGGTTGTCCTTCTCTCTTGCCTGGCATTAGACGAGCGGGTGTGAAGAGGGCCTCCGTGTAGTGTTATTTCAACACCTTTTCACTTAAAAGAACTGTTGATTTCCACATCATCACCCTTTTTTATAACCGTTTTATAGTGGGAACGTCTGTGGCTCAGAGGGGGAAGGTCATCCTAATTTTCTCAGTTGAAATAATACATCTGCTGACCAAATGAAATGTGATAGCAAGTTAGAGGGAAATAGACATGTCACAGCCTTCCTCTTTTCAAGGACCAATTCATGGTTCAGAATTATATCATTAATCAGGTTATGTTATACAGTTATCTGTGTGCAGTGACTATCACCTTTTGACTCCTCAAGCTGAAACTTTGTTTCTAGAATTAAACTGCTCCTCCTGAAGTGTTGTTTTTGTCAAAACAACATTAGTAAACCTATATGTGAGACCCTACCAGTAATCCAATCAGATTGTTTATGTGCACAAACCTATGCCCAGCGGGAAGCTCACATCAAAGACTCCACTTCCCACTCTCCTGGTCAAAGGTCTTCCAATCAGCAATACAAGCTCCACAGATCTTTACTTGAGTATATAAGGCAGAGGCTCCTCTAACTTTTGTTCCCACATTTGTTTTGATCAGCCAGTAGGTTGCCGGTGTTTGATTCTATATATGTGTGTGTGTTTTTGCCAATATGCTTTGCACTCAAGTCGGTAGTGGGCCTTTTGCGGTGGAATTATTTGTACTTTGAGTGTGAGGGCGAGGAGGAAAGCGTATCCGTCAAAATCTATTTACAAGGCGAGGGACTTTGAGGAGCAAGCGACACACAGATGCTTTTTTTTCATTCTTTTTTTTTTGAAGGAATAGTACCCACTGCAAAACACCCTGCGGTGTCACACTGTCCTCATTTATAAAAACAGCCCTAGCCTAGTGGATAACTCCTCTGCATGCTTGGGTGTAGCCAGATTGGCTTAGTTAGTGAGCACCCCGCAAAACACAACCCAAGGAAAAAGTGTTTGGAAAGAGCGAGGCAGAGAGAGGGACACTGCATCAGGCAGCCTCTGGATATCCGTTCGCAAAAGAAAAACATCAAGGCCTCAGAAAGCTTTGAAAGGAGAAACTAAAACAGTGATTGATGTGGAAGGGGATGTTGGACAGACTGCATTTGGTAAAAGTTCACAAATTTGCAGATAAGCCCCAATGTAAACGCAGAGTGAACGAGCCGAAAGAATGATAATGGCTTTTGGGGACAGGCAGGCTACTATCTGTTTGTAAAGGCATTTTGGGATGGATAGGTTTGTAACATTAGACGAACAAGACCAATCTTATAGTGCATGTAGATTCTGTAGGAAAAATTCTATCAGAACTCTCTGAGAGGGATAAGAGCATCGAAACAACTCTCGGCCTTCTCTTAGGGGTCCGGCCGCTAACTGGATACAGTCTTTACATTGTAAGAGGGAGACAGAGAGAGAGAGAGAGAGAGAGAGAGAGAGAGGAGAGAGAGAGAGTGGGTGGGGGG
>CABFOS010039301.1:0-10207 GCA_900660315.1 Diretmoides pauciradiatus
TGGTCAACAATGCAGACTCAGTAATGCGAGTTAGACTGAACTGCATGCGGAGGGAATGAGAGACGGAAGACGGAGCGAGAGGTAGCTACCAACAGGCATGAAAGAGAGGCCATTTCTGTCTGAGGATTTTTTCCCCCTCTTCCTTCCATTCCTTCCTTCCATCAAACAGAGGGGATATGAGTTTGAAAGGGGGCTAGAACTGGTTCAGACTGTAGCTGAGGCCCTGTTGAAAGGCCAGGTAATATCGCTGAAGAGTTGCATTTCTTGTTGACATTATTGATCGGGGGTTGGCAGAGGGTCTTTGAACTTATGAGGCCTTTTAAAACTTTTTTTGTGTGTGTCATGTTGACAGCGGTGTGGCCAATACAATCTTAATAAATGGGTGATTGTGATAAATGTCCATGGCATTATGCGATAGGAGACTCCGATGCAGGGGCTGCACTGGGGGTGGGATTGCTGTGTCATGTTCTAGAGGCCTACCTGTACCTGTGCAGCTTTTCAGGTGCTGTGTCTGCTTCTATTGAAGGGGTGAAGCTCAGCCTAAGGAAAGCAGCTATTCAGCAGTGGGCATCTATTAATGCAAGGCCTTGTTTGGTGACTTGAATAGATATGCTCAATGGCCGGACATTAATAATAACATGTACCACATGTGAACAACATAAGGAACATTTTGGAATAGTTTGAAAATTTGATTTGGTGCAAAAATTCTGACCCAGCAATTGAGTATGTAACAGGCATCTGGTTGTTTCACTGGTTTGAATGTCTTTAATTATCAAGGAGTTTAAACTTTTCTAGTGTTTCGTTTGTAGCATTTGTGTTTTCTATGTGGGGAAAAGCATTTTGTATGCAGTCAGTTGTTGCTCATCTTCTTTGTATCCCTGGTTTTGTTTAGTGTCAATACATGGAGGCATTTCAATCATTCCATTCTGTCGCTTGTAATTTGATTTCAGTCTCTCGTCTTGTAATTCAGTGAGAATGACTGGTTCATATTTAGCAAAGGGGTGTGATATTTACGCTGAAACGCTGCTATGATAGGAATGGGTTTCTTTAAAGAATGAAAAGCTCCTATTCAAATGATTTTTTTCTAGCACTCATTGTTACATGATGGCTCTATGGTCACAGGAGTATTGTCAAGGCATTAAAGTCCAGACTTTGCACTTATTCTATTGTTGCACTCATTCTAAGTAGTTCTGTAAGGTCTTCCGCTAAATGCCTAAAATGTAAATCGCAGCAATGCACATATGACTGCAGCTTGTTGCTTACATCAAAAGGTCTTTTTAGCACTTAGAAAAATCCAATTAACTCAATGTAATGTCGCATCATAACTGCAGTGGACACAAAACTGCAGCTGTTGTCCCGCAAATCATCAGGAAATAAAGCTTTCACACCTTTGATGCGCCATTCAGAACATCAGTGATGTAGGCCTGCATATCGTGTAAACACAGGCGTGTGTGCACCAGGATGATGTGTTTGTGTCAGTTATGGCTATAGGATTAAGTCTGTATGTGCTGGTTTACATTCTTCTTCTCTGTTTGCTCTACAGCGGGGGCCTACTACCCTGCCCAGCCCCAGTTCACCCCCTCGGTGCAGGCTGCACCCGTTATCATGAACCCAGCCCCCCAGCAGCAACAGCCACCACCTCAGCCACCGCAACACATCCCCACCAAACGCGAACGCAAGCAGGTACAGTCAGCCTCCTGACACGATAAACATGTTATACCTAATAAAAAAAGGCACAATGTAGTTTTGGGAAGAAAACAAACCTTACTTGGCATATCAAACCTTACTTGGCATATCAAATATTTCTAATTTATTTTCATCTCCTCACAAATCCAAAATAATAACCTTTCTATGCAGAAGGAATCCTCAACGAGATTCTTCTTGTATTACAAACATAATGGAAAGGTACAGCTTCACTGATAGGAATGTAATTTAGACCTAACATTTCAGAGGTTCAGGTTTCTTTCCCAAAATTGCATTGTGAAGCATTTTGCCACAGACATTCTGCTTCTTGAACATAAATGACAACCTCATAGACTTTTAATTTGCTTTGTGATTTTTGTGCAATGCTAGTTCTTCATTAGGTGGAATGAGCTTGAAAACGTCAAATGTCTGAATTTCATCTGCACAAAATCCTGTATTTCAGTAGATGTAAAAAAAAAATAGTATATATGTATATGAATTAACCCAAAATTTATTTTGATCTGCCTGCAAGAAGCAGAACCGACTATTTTAAGCTTTTGATGGCCACAAAGAGTTAGTTCCTTAATTTTCATTTAGATGCTTCTTTGTGATACCCCGGCTGACCCAGAACCATAAAGGCTCATTTATGCTCAACGTTCAATACGGATACGGACGGAGCCTTTCGTCCGTATTTGTGCACATTTTCTGAAAGCTTACGGATAGGGATGAAACACAGTAGTACCACCTGAAATTGTACCTCTGCTTTTGCCTCTTTCTTAAAGGTCCATTATTGACTGGTATTGTAAATAAAGCATTCTGCTGGGCCATTGACTCTCCTGCCTTGTCTCTGTCTGTCGCGGCCCCGGGAGTAGCGAGCTGCTACACACTGCTGTATTAATCACTCATTGCTTGCGGATTTCAAAACGGACCAACATGGCGGCTTGTTTGGCAACTTTCTTTTATATTATTGAAATAGTTCACCGAAATGTGTTTCTGAAAACATTTGAGGCAAGAAATAAGCCACACAGTTGCTGAATCTGCCTCAATTTTAGATCGACAACGGTTTGTTTAAAAGTTTGTATGCAACGTTTAGGCCGCCAGTGACCTCCACCGTCGTCGCTGTCTTTGTTGTTGTCAGAAACTTTTAGTTAACATCCATGCCAATGTAAAGGACGCATGGAAGTATGTGGGCAGTGACTGTTATGCATCGTTTCCACATAGCTCTGGGTACGTATGCGAGTCAACCGGAAGTCAATCATTCCTATGGGAACCTCTGTGATCTCGGATGTGTTGCGAAATTCCTTCTGATTTTTTTCGGTCTGGAATTTGCCTTGAGTACGTTCAAAAATTTTAACTTTTTTCGGAGACCGTGGGAACGGAAGTGGGAAATTGGCATTGTTTAGCTAACAGGCTATTTCCTTCAATTCAGTTGCTTGACTATGTTGATAGTTTTTATTAAAAAATCTATATTTTATTCCCTATTTTTTTCTCAATTCTTACTATAGATTTTTCAAAATGAAATTCAGTTTGTTCAATTGACATAATTAGTGCAATTTCAGAATACTCCACATTACAATAACGATTGTATGATTTAATTTATTTGCCTGGGCTAACACAAAATGAACATGAACTACAGTAATGATTTGGTTGATCGATTGCAGCCAGGTGCTTTTAACGGTGTTTGTGCTCCAGAGGGGAGGGGAGTGAGACCGGCGAGGAGCTGAGCTGACAGCCAAGTCCCGAAATTCAGTCTGCGGCGACCAGCCACAGAGCTGTTGGTGGCTGACGACGTCTTCCCCCAGCCAGCGGCAATTTGTCGCCATGCGTTATTGGTCCTGTTTTTGTCTCTACTTATCCAATCGCATATTCCATACGACTGGATGGTGAAAAACAGAAAAAAAATTAGTTTCTCCATGGTGTTTGATCCACCCGTAAAGACAAACGCAAGGAAAAACATTCCTGCATTCCCTTACATTGAACACTAGAGGCATACTGTAGTGAATTACAGACACCAAAAACTGTGTGGAAATGAGACCTTACGCCATTCGAAACTGATCTTTATTTTCGTACATAAAAGGAGCGTAAATGAGCCTTGGGAACCTGTAGCATTTCAAAACAAATGATTGCTACCATGTATCCAAATTAACAAAGTGTTTAGATTGAACATTTTCTGAGTGCTGAAGTACAGTCAAGGTAAGTGCTTTTAGAGGTATTTATCAATGTACGGGTTATTCAGCATCTTGCCTATTACCTTATATTGATGGGTTATCCTGCTTTTCGCATGGCAATAAAATGACTGTCAGTTATGTGATAAAGTCTCTGAGCGAGGGATGTTGCAATCTCACCGAAGACGATTCTGGAGACATTCTTGACGTGAAGTTCAGGTCACTGATTAAAATAGATAGTGGTGGACTTGACCTTAACTTAGTGGGCTGTAAGACTAAGCTGCTGTACAGCATATTCTCCAGCACTGTATCTAGTGTTTCCCTTCCCTTGGCTGGTATGTGGGAGCTCTCTGTGACCTGGCTAATCTAGGGGCTGTCTTTGGGTGCTTTTTTTCTTTGCTCTGCTCATCAACTGTGTCAGTGTATTTTGGGGCCAGTTTGGGGTCTCCGCATTTTTCCATGGCATCTGTGATTTCTGAGGTGAATTTTTGGCCAAACTGAGCAAAACCTGTTCTTAATATTAAAAGATAAAGAGGCAGAAAATGAAACCTGTCTATGCTGCTTCTGTTGGGTTAAGCTGTTAAAAACTGTTAGATCTACACTGATTTCTACCTGGAATTGTCTGTCTCTACGGTCGTGCTCGTTGAATGACCTTTCATAAAATTACTCCAGCCACGTGCTACCACTCTTTATTTGATTAAGAATCTTAAGCTGTTAGCGTGCAACGCCTATGTGCTTGTGCTGAGGCTCAGTGCTTTTGCTTACATGATGCCTTGTTCCCTCTCTATGGGGAACTTGGCTGCTTATCAGCGTCTGACGCCTGGGACGGACTTCGGCCCTGTTCCCAAGTGCCCCCACCTACGCTGCAAGATTCACCTTCTCTGTTACACACATGCGCACAGACACTAAATGAGCACAATGTGTGATCATGTAGGAGGCAGGTGTGTGTGTGCATGCAAAAATACAAGACATTTTATATGGTTGGCTTTGTTTTTAGGCTTATCCAGAGTAATTGCATTCCACATAAAGTAGCAACTTTGTGGTTGCATGTGTGTCAGTGACAGAAAGAGTTAGTATGTGTGGGTTTTATTCTGTGACTGTAGGTTAGTCTCATGCTGACTGAGGCTTTTCCAGAGTAAAGCAGTCATGTTTTCGCAGCAGTCTGTCATCGCCACGCTTTTCCCCCGCTTTGTACTCAATGACATGCAAAAGCTGAAGCTTTGCAAATTGCGTTTTTTTCTCCCCCCTCTATTTCGCGCTCACTCTTTCATTCTTTCTCTCACTCTCACTCAGTCAGTCACTGTCGCTCACTCTGCGTGACAAAGAGAAAAGCCAAAGGGGAGGGAGGTGGGGGTGAAGGACATGTCAGCACATTGCTCAGCTCCACGTGGCTACCGGTCTCCTCCCTCTTCTGAGCCGGAAGGGCTAACTAGCCTCCCTCCCTCTCCTGTGCTGCTGTGGCATCCCCCCCACCCCCTCCCTTTCTCCTCCTCCTTCCTCTGCTCTCAGAAAGCCAGAGACTGAAAAGTTGAGGAGCGACTTTAGCCAGAGTGTACAGCATGACAGAGCAGCAGAGAGAATGAGGAAAAAGGGGAGTTTCTTCTGCTAGCTAGAGCTCATTTGATAACGTTAGAGCACTTTTCTTTTTTTTTTCCTGGAAACCCTCCCTCTCCCCCCTCCTCTCTGTGGCCCCTTTGACTGTCTGTTAGTCTCTGTGGGCAGGGGTGCACATTCCAGTACCGTAGCTTTACAAGGCCATTCGCTCTCTTTTTTTCTCCTTCTTTTTTCCTGTCTGTACGTGTCTGTGTTAGATATATCGACAAGTTGCTAGCTAGCTTACTGAGAGCTAGGCCCAGCCCTGCTCTGCTACAGGCACTTGGCTTTCTCACTCAGACTGGGTGTGTGTGAGTTAAATCGAGGGGAAAACTACGGCAGCTACTTCCAGCCCCCACCCTGCCTTGCGGGATTGAAGTCCACCCCCGTTCAACTGGGAGGAGGCCTCTGGCCCAGCAGCACTACTCCAGCCCCAGGATGGGAGAGGCCCGCTAGGGTCTCCGGAGCTCAGGGAGAGGGGGTGCTGACTGACTGTACCAGGTAAAGCTCTTTAGCAGAGAGTTGAGTATTATGGCTTGTCTAACTCAAAGTAGGTCCACACAACATTCTTGTTTTACAGTTTAATCCTTGTTCAATGGCTGTGCATATGACTTTATTTAATGGCGTTCTGGCTCATACCAGTTTCATAATGGCTCTGCCTTCCTACAGTGTGTAGGTGAAGTGTGAGCGTGAGGGCGGAAGACTGAGTGCAACAGAGTAGAAAACATGTGCTTGCTATACAGGGACACTCCTTGCGAGTGAGTGATCAGATTTTCTTTCTTTTTTTTTGTTTTGTTTTCATGTCAGTCGTCAGAGCAGAGTTGTCCGTCTGCACAGGAAAGCCATGTGTTGTCACATCTGATTGCGCTTTGCGTTAGTGATCATGAGAGCCAGGCATTTTTCTCTGCAGGCTTGCCTCGAGGTGGAATTTGTTTGGGAACTTGGCTCAAAGTTGGATAACTCGAGTCACGCTCAGTCAAACACTTTAGCAAGTGGCTGAAACGCTTTGCACATACACAGCTGAGCAGTGTAAGGATCTGCATGTCAGTTAGCGATTGGTTTTGGAGTTTGGTGTTCAAAATGTGAGAAATGTAGTTTTCATTCAATGAGAGGCAGCTAGCTAGCCGCAGCGAGGAGGGAGAAGGTATAAAGGGCTGACGACTGAAGGTGTTGCATCATCGGAAGCTGGAGCCCAGACAGGTTTTCTCATACATACTACTCTTCTCACCGTGGAACATTCTCTTCTTCTTTCCCTGCTCCCTGTTTCTTGCCTTTATAGTAGAAATGCAGGCAGTGTTCTCCCATATGTGCAAATCTGCCTCTTCTCCTTCTTCTCATCTTTCATTCCACCTGGCGGTTTTCTCTCTGACGTCTCACCTCTCTGCCCTCCACAGATCAGAATACGAGACCCTAACCAGGGAGGCCGAGATATTACAGAGGAGATTATGTCAGGGGGCCGCAGTGGCTCCACCCCAACCCCACCACAGGTGAGCTATCATGACCCAAACCCGACACATACACATATACACATTTCACTATCACTGCTTTTGTTTTTACCTGGAGTCTGGTCAGGCAGCCGTTTCACATTTTGTCAGTCATGTCAGCAATTTGCATTTAAGGAGCAATGCTGACAAAACACACCAAAAGTACAATACCAACTACCAAAAGTACACACTGTGCAGGCTAGAGACTGAGCTGGATCTCTATACAGTTCATATCAGTACAGACTAGGGATGGGCATTTTAAGTAATTTCAACATTCAAGTACTCGCATTAAATTATTATTGAGTACTCGCAAAAAAAAATCAAAAATCTAACGTTAAGAATAGGGATGCACAATATATCCGCAATCATATCGGTATCGGCCGATGTTAGTCATTTTTTAATATAACGGTATCGGTCCGATGAGCAAAACTGGTCCAATGTGAACAACCGATGATTATTTCCGTCTAGCCAGGAAACAATGCGGTATCTTCCTGGATTCTGTGACACTTAAATGCCTGAGCTGATAGTAATATTTTCCCTCTGGTCTGAAACGGTTACAGGTAACAGAAGCATCACCGCCCGTTCCATCGCTAGTTGCTTCATTGTTGTTTATGAGAGTGAAATAGCTCCAAACGCTGCAAATGCTTTGTTGGCTTTCGGTTTCGTTTCTCTGCATACTGTGAAAGGAAACATTTCAAGTTTAAATTTGCCTCAGCAATAAATAAATAAACCGTTCTTTAATGTTGTCAACCGTCGTTTTGTGTTTTTCGGCTGAACCGCTACAGCCGGCGGACAACTTTCAGCGTAATACACTGTGATGTATCCAAGTGCGCCTAGGAACAGAAAACAGCTGTCCATGCACCAAGGGGCATGAAGGAGAGCGCACGCGGTGTAGCCACATACTAGGTTTTGACCTAGTCTTGTTTATAAAGTATCGGTTCTGGCACAGTTTAGGCACCGCTACCATTTTAAAAGTATCAATTTAGCACCGGTATCGGAAAAACCCCAAACGATACCCAACCCTAACGGTAAAGCTATGATTTATGGGCTTTTCCAGATGTTTTGGAAATAAAGAAAGACAATACTTTTTCAAACTCAGTGTTGACATGTGTTTTTCAGTATGTACAAAATTTGATTATCATAGAAACTTGTTTTTATACAGATCATATCGACATCGGTAAATATTGCTTATCGGCGATAACAGCAATGTTAATATTGGTTATCGTATCGGCCAAAATTTCGGTGCATCTCTAGTTAAGAATATGGTCCGAAATTAACACCCAAGCCAAAATACGGGTAGGGGTCCGCCAAGGCGCTGCAGCTACAATTGTGCAGAGTTGCACTGTGTGGGTAGAGGCACAGTAGAGGCACAGGGTATTACGGTAGCCAGGCGCGCTGCTGCTGATATTAGGAAGTGTCAAGCTTGGTTATAGTAGTATAATGTATATACGAATAAACTGTGCCTAGTGAGAAGTCAGTTCCGGGCGGTCGCATTTGGGGAAGACTAACCTGTGACAACATTTCAGTAAGGTGACTAGATGTACTGGAACATTCAGGACAGTCCCAAATTACGAGCAGTTGTCCCAAATCCCGAATCCTGTCCTGTTTGTCCCGAAAATTGACCGTTAAGCCTATATAGTAATAGATAATATGAACAAGCTAAAACAAGAGCTGTCTGTATGAGACTTGAGACTTGAAGGCAAAAATGCTGAGGAGACCTGACTTAGTGACTCAGTAATATTGAAAAATGCTGCACTGAACGTATTGTGTATTTTGGAGCGCTGCCAAATGAATAATTAATAAAAATAACGGAGATACGCGCAACAAACTGCTGCTGTCACTAAAATAAAGAATACTCTAAATTCAGATGAGAACTAATCTGTGAAAATACTCTAATCAAATCACTTAGGCTGTTTTTTTTTACAAAGTAAAATAAAATAAGTGAGTATTATACATTGAACTGTTGAACGAATACTGACCAAATCGAGTACTCACACCCATGCCTAGTACAGACACAGTGTGACTTAAGTGAGCACTGCTGTTTGATCAGCACCATGTGCTGCATCATAGGCACAATGAATTAGGTCAGTGTCAGTTTACGTGGGTGGCTATTACTTTACTTGGGTGGTCTGACCAAATATAAACAGTGTATGGGAAAACACTGCAGCTTGCTGATCCTTATTCATGTGTTACACTACAACCAGATCAAACTGATGTATGATCAGCTGACCGAGCTGCTGTGTGTCACAGGGTAACATTTTTATCCCAAAAGCTTTTGTGGGTCATCTTCAGCAAGGGCCCAAGGTTGGGGGTGTCGTGTGCCATCATTTATTGTTTTCATAATGTGGGTGTTGTGAAGCCCTTTAGAGACTAACCGTGATGAAGGGCAGTACAAATATACTTGACCTGACACTAACCACATACCTGATTCTGTGACATGTGCCTTGTGAAGCCTTGGTTTTTTTCCTATTCAAGTGGAAAATATCATTGCTGATGTAATGAGAAGTGTTGACCTGGCCGCTAGGGTCATATCTTATTTTTTGGTGTTTGTGCGTCTCCTATCAGTCAGCCATATCTGGATCAGAAAGTACAGTGGTGGCCCAGGCCAATGGTGAGAACGTGACAGCTGCTGCTACACCAGCACTGGTCAGACCAGGTAAGTCAACCTCACATACACAACACACAGACATAAACACAATCACACACAGGTTACATCTTCTTGCTTTCTGGCTAAATGGAACAATGGTACCTGATGTGATTGAAATTTGTATAATGCAGAATTCAAAGGTGGTAGATGAGAAAATTCTTTGAAATAAGGAAATTGCACATCTGTCAATTTGCAAGTCAGCTACTTACATGCTGTATGTCTCTCTCCTTTTTGGGTCCTTGACAGTCTTAAAATAATTTATCTAAATGTATGGCCTTAAAAATATTTACATAACATTTACACAATTTGATTTGATGTCCCTTAACAATTAATATCCTGTTTTATATATATAAAGTAGTACACTAGTTATGTTCAAGCAGAAATAGTTTGGTTTGCAAACTTTGTTGCTTTATTTTGTTTTTTGATATCAGCAGTCTTAATTTCCTTTTTCTCACTTTGTGGTTGATGACTCCCTCAGATGACAGAGGGAAGCCTACACCTCCTCCTCTATCAAAGACCCCTGAACTTACCAAGAGTGAGCCCATCCTTACCGCCTCTGACACGAACACTAAACCCCCACCCCATTCTCTCCCCCTGGACACACCTGCTTCCCTAGGTGACGCCCCTGTCGACAC
>CABFOS010039303.1:0-15273 GCA_900660315.1 Diretmoides pauciradiatus
ACGTCTGTGAGGTCAATTTATTTGTTTAGCCCTAGCTGTCAATGGTCAGACAGACAGACAGACAGACAGATAGATAGATAGATAGATAGATAGATAGATAGATAGATAGATAGATAGATAGATAGATAGATAGATAGATAGATAGATAGATGCTGAAATTAAATGAAACACAGAAACTTATCAACACACACACACACCAGCTGACACAAGTCTCCTGTCAACACCCGGGCCAGTTGAGAGGTGGGAAACTGACGTTTGGGTCTCCCTCCTTCTCTCCCTTCCTTCATCCCTCCTCTTCCCCTTCCTTGGTCAGCCATAAAACAATTAGGCTGTTTGCTGGGTATACAGGAGGAATGGGGCCGGACATGGGGGCAGGGATTTCCGTTAAACCACCTCAAAAATTGGTCTCCAGTGAGGGACTGGAATTAGGTTCCCAGTCCCCAGCAGTTGCAGCCGGCGGTGGCTGGGTTGCTTAGGTTGGACAGATGGGGCGGCTGGGCGGGCCGGCGGAAGCAGGACCAGCGCAGCCTGCTGCCGCTGAAGCCATCTGGAAAAGTGGAGCAGGATTCCAAGGCCTGACGATGAGGTGAGGAAAAGTGCTTTCCCCTCTGGGCCTGCCCAGCCTAGCAGTGATTTGTACCACAGCAAATAGACGCTTGGTGAGAGAACCTGCTCTTTCTCTCTAAGCAGCTGTCGTGAGATTCCTTCACCTTTCCCCACTCCTCTTTTCCTTCCCTCTGTATCATGCCTCCCCTTTTCCTTTCTAGCTGGCTACCTCTTTCTTTCTCTCCGAGATACCTTAGTCTGCTTTTCTTGACTGGTCCTCCCCTTTCTTTCTCTCTTTCTGCCTCTGTCTCCCCGAGCCTTTCTGTCTCTGAGCCATTTTGTTTTGTGTTTCTTCATGCTTGACCACCGCTGCCACAACTACACGTAGCCTACATTTTATTCAATCTGTTCCTAATAGGAGAAAATGGTTATTTAAACCACCCCATTGGCCCTATACCTCCAACCTAAATGATGTAAGCCAACACTGAATTCTTCACTCATTAAGGCTCATCTAATTTTTTTAGAGGTTCTGGGTTAATCTCGGTTTTCATGAACAGGGGTACTTGGCAGCATCACCATTCTGCAGCACCTAATCATCAGAAACTACAATCCAAAATTCTATGAATGTGACAAATGTGTGAAAACAATGATTTAGTGCGATGTGGTATTTGAGAGAAATGCACTTATGGGCTGGGAAATGTGATGTTTTATTATGTAACATTGTGTGGGTTGAATTACTGTTATCATTGGGATTTGGATATGGGCGCAGCTGATAGAATTGGATGTCAGTAAGTGTCATCATCCCCCTGTTGACCCATTTGATGTAGTTTGATATCTTACAATGTTTAGAATGGCACACTTGGTTTCAGTGAGACCATGAAAACTCCTTGTGACCAACCACAGTGGATGAAATGGAGGAGGTTTTTAGGATTCATTTACCGACTAACTTATTTAAGGCCACTGCCATAACAGGACAGCTCCACCAATAAGATGCATGTTTAGATACCAGACCTGGGTCATATACTATCTGCAAATACTCTGGTTATGGTTTGGCGATCTTCAGTGCAAGATGGGTGGGGATTGAAGTCAATTTTATATATTTCTCTGTGCTTGACGGCCTCTGAAATGAGCTGGTGCTGTAATCCAGATACATATGGTACCCCATGCAGGTCAAAAAACAAGAATTATTTGCAGCTGCTTTTTACCCAGTTCTGCTCAATACATGGTGAGATTGAGGAAAAGAAGCCTCTACGAAGCCAACTTTTACGCTTAAAACAAGTGACCTCAGATGAAGTATTGCCTGTGTTGTAATACCAGTTTACTTCACATCTAATGACATGGGAAGGAGGGGGAGGGAAGGGTGGGCATTTTTCGGGAACAAAATGTACTGTACTTGCTTTGGCCTGATGCGTGCCGCTTAAGAGCTTTTTCATGGTTAGAAACGCTTTAAGAGTCCAATATCCCTATTCAACTGCTATAGTCCAGCAGAGCGTCAGCCTGTTGCGGTTGTCTTCAGCTGTTTGGGGGCCATAATGTGAGAGCTCTGGGCTCCTATCAGCCTCCCTTTGTCTCGTCCCACAGAGAGGGTCCTGTTGATGACTTATTTTGGAAACCAGAAGCACAGGCCTCTCAGCGCTCTGGACAAGACGTCGAGTGACAGGGCCTGGCCCACTGGAGCTTAAGTGTGTGAAAACTGGGAGCCTGATAACAGTTTTTGGGAACACATCCACAAAATTACTGTTATTGTAACTGTGTTTTTGTGGAGAGTTTTGTTTGTTTTGTTTTATGTTTTTTTTTTGTGGAACATTTGTTATCATGCTCAGCGGGGTTTTCCGCTAATAAATTGGGAGGCCACAGCGTTCAGCAAAACCAGTCACAGAGTTTCCTTTTATGAAGTTGTTACTGTGTATGTGTTATTGTGTTCCAATATTAGTCTCACTTGAATGCATGCCATTTGAGGTATTGGGTCCTGTCATTGTTATTAAAGGGATGCTTCTGTGAATGGACTCCCCACTGATGTCAGGACAGCAGAGTTGCTGCCCATCTTTCGCCGCAGGCTGAAAACCACCTCTTCAAGAAGTACTACCCTGACCCTTCCTCTTAGCACTTATTGTATTTGTATTTATTTGCTTTTGCACTATTTGCACTCTGGTTCTGCTCTTAGATGCGTGTTTAGAAATGAGATGCAGGCCAGGGGCGGTGGGCAGCTGACAGTAGCGCCCGGGGACCAACGTCTTCCTTTCGTCGCTGGTCTTATGCATGTGGGGGTCCTTATTTTTGGAAGAAAGCATGGGGAGAACATGCAAACTCCACAAAAAGGCCCTTTTTACGAGATGACCTTGGCCTTGATCACTTTGACCATGACCTTTAGCCCCCAGGCACCGAAGGCATGGGGAGGCACACCCCCAGCGCCAACAGCCCCCAGGCGGGAATCGAACCTGGGACCTTCTTGCTGTGAGCATGCTGTGCCCAGGTACAACCACCACCAATGATTGCCGACCACCGCTGAGTCATTTTTAATTGTCAGCGATTCTCACGGAAATTGTTTTCCTGAGCTTCAGCAGACCACAGAAAGGAGAGAAAAACAAAATTACAGTAACAACCTTTTTTATATATATTGTGTGCAAAAAAACCCAGGACATTCTTCCAAAGTAAATAGTAGCTTATACAGGAAGCATTTCCCCTCCTTCCTTATCAGAAGGTAAAATCTAATGACTATTGCATGCTAGATGCTAGGTCAAGCTTAATTTCATTATTTGGTTGACGGTTGTTTTGACACTACTGAAGAAAGAAGTGGAAACATAATGTACTGTAGATAGCAGCATAAGAAAAAGAAAATGTACTAAAAGTCTTTGCAGTGAATGTGAATCTTTCTAAATCCCTCCAGAATCCCTCCAAAGGCTTCTCTGCTCCATAATACTTTCATGATGTAAGACCAGCAATCCTGGCAGAGGCTTTGTTTTAATCAGAAAATTCTGACTTTCTCTAATTAAGTTGGAGCAAGAAGAGAGAGGTTTTTGTGACTACACTGCCATGAAATATTGCCAGTTGCAGTATTGCGATAATCCTTTCAATAGTGTTACAGCATTAATCTAGCTGTGGGGTATTATACAGATCCTATCGTTTTTGTTAAGAGGTGCTCCTAATTAGGCCTTTTCCCGAAACTTTGATTCATGCTCAGAAGCAAGTACACTCAAGTCCCAGCTTTGGCTGTTAGGCTCACTCGGAAGGCTAAATGTGGATATTTATTGTTGTAGGTTTTTCCGATGATTCAAAGCAGGTTTGCTGGTGTTGCTAGAGAGATTTATGCACCAGAAGTATTGAGTGTATTTGTCAGGCCCACTGAAATTGGACACAAGCACCAAGTAATAGTCATTTTGACAGTCACAGTAATCTAACCAAACTGTAATTAACTCTTTATGGCCTATGTCTTTATAAAAGGGCATAAGGCTTTAGAGAGGAATGTAGCAAATAAATCATGGAAGGCTGTCACCGCCAGCAACGCAGTAAACAATCTTTAACATTCTATAGCTATTTCCCATGAAATAATAAATAATAAGCTGAAAATTAATGTTGTCAATCCTATATCCCTTGGATTGATCTTATCACCACCTTTAATTTAAAAAACCTCCAGGCTTGAAATTCTCTGGATGCTGCAAAACTATGCATTGTTTATCCTTGCACGTATATGTATTTATATACAGTGTGACTTTTATGATCTTCTGCACTATGATAGTTATAATAACAATGCAATATATGCACGCCATCTAGAATAAGTACTGTACATTATACGGGGGTCATGTACTGTAGTTATTGATATCCATTCACTTATTTTTTTGTGTTTGGTCTCACTGTAATGCAGGAAGGAGGCGGAGATGTGTAGGAAATACATAATGGTATATACTGTGGCAAGCAAGCCCAGGCAATCACAGGAATAGATTTCAAAAGTATTCCTACCAAGCTGTTTAAAAGCACCGGATACGGCCTTAATCAAACAATATTCAACTCTGCATTCCAATACATACATCTGCCAGAGAAAAGTCAAACCAATTGCTATATGACTCTTTAGAGACTTGTTCATTTTATGTTTTAATGGAAAATAACCAAGTTGTTGTCAGGATATTTCGGCTTCTGCAAAAGCCATTCATAAGCTACAGACTGCAAATGACCACAGCAGCCCTTGAAAATACATTGTGGAAACGGAAATACATATTGTATTACTAGATTAACAGCTTGTTTTGATAAGCTAACCAATTATCAACACAAATTACAGCAAATGACCCCTCTGTGTGTGTTTCTGCCAACAATGTCTCCTGCTTGGTGGAGCCTGCTTCCTCTGCTTCTATAGCAACGGGTAAGCAAAGCTATCTCTCGTTTCAGGAGTCCTTGTTTTGTTTCCCATTTTAAACGACAGACCTTGTGTGCTTTGCGCCATATATTTTAAAATAACACTGTCAACACTAGGTGTACTGGGCATTAGTTGGTACCTATTCCACTACTCCACTGTCAACAGGAACCGACTTTTCAGAATCAAAATCTGCTTGGCAACATTCGATAACGGGGCCTCACATGAAATAAATGTAAAAATTGACACTCTAAGAACAGTAGACTACAAATACCTTGCTACGTATATACATTCAATTATTTGTTACGGAAGCAAAAAAAAAACGTTTTCCTAAGAGTTTTAATCTAATTATATGTCATGAACTCAGATATGTCCTCTTTAGCTACACGGTTTCATTCCTGAAAAGGCCGACAAATCCTATTCCCCTGCTCAGCTGGAAACTTGGAATAGAAACCACCCGTGTCTGTCTGACATTCCTTTTGCTCAGCGGTGCACCGCCTGGTTGGTTTGTGACCTGATTAAATTATGCTGTAAAGGATTATCTTGTCTGTTTATGGAATTATGATATTGTAAAATAGCTTCACACCCCTCATTTTCCAGTGATGTAAGTATCTCCTTTTCTGCTCATCAAATTTCTTCCAGCTTCCTGCCCAAATAGGAAGACAGCAGGTCTGTTGCACATATGTACGCTCTGAACATGCACTCACATCTAATTGGTAACTAGCACGTAATGTCTTTTCAGTAAATGAATGATTGTTTATTTTGAGGTGTCATACATCATAGACACCCAGCCCGCACAATATTTGAAAACCTATTTGGAACATACATTTTAACAATCTTTCTAATTGTAGACAGAATACAATTTTCCATTGAGGACATAAAATACATTCTATATTTTCATATTCTAACATTTATTTGTGCTTTTGATAGTTTGGACTTCTAGACCAAGCTTTGGAAATGTAATGTGTTGCTGCTGTCTTGTATAAATGTCATTTTCTAAACTGATTTTTAACTTGTGAAAGCGTTTTAAAGGCCCATGATATGAAATGCCTACCGCAGGAACCAGACTAATCTGAGCTCATGTTTTATTTGTTCTGCGGGTTTGATATGACTGACAGAGGAGCACCGTTGAGGCACATTAAACAACCAAGATGGCTGCCACTGATGTGGAACGGTGATGGTCTGTTGAATCCGCTATCGCGACAGTATTGAACCAACTGGATGGGATATTTTCTCTAAAAGAACAAACAACCGCACTTAAAGCTTTTGTTGATCAGAAAGCTGTGTTTGTCATACTTCTGACAGGATTTGGTCAAAGTTTAATTTTACACGTCAATCAGAGCACACGTGTCGTTGCTTTGGTTGGTTGTACAGTAGGTTTATCCAATTGCGTCCAGAGGCATTTTGGTCTGCATCCATTGATAATGCCCCTTGGAAATTGAAAATGAACTGAGAGGTTCCAGACTAATACGCATTTGCGAATTGGTCTGACGATGTCAGGCTATGAAATACCATTATACCTATACATTTACTTAGACAAAAACCACAACATCAATATCACCAGTGCCCCATGGAGACTTACATGCATGTAGCCCAATCTTCAGCTCCATTTACAACAGGTTGGGTAACATTGCAGGTGGAAATTATCTCTGAAAGTAACTTAAATGCTGAACAGATCTCAAGGGCAGAGGTTCTTTGGTGATTTGTTGTTTGTTTAAATTATCATTGCCATAAACAAACTAGATGATCCTTTTTCCCATCATGGATGACAAAAAAATGCAGCCTGTTGATTAGTCTTACTATGCAATAAGCCGGACATGTAACTGAAGCACAACATTGTTTATACGGAGATTCAAACAATGTCAGGCAAACCCTTTGCAGGCCTGGTGGAATCAACTACAGGTTGAAGTGGTTCCTACTTGAGTCTGCTGCCACTTCAATTTTTACTTGTGTCAGCATTTCATCCTTTTTGGAGACTCAGTTACAATGAGTCCCAAGGGTCATTGTCAGGTAACCCAACTTGTATCGTTTGATAGCTTAAAGATTTAACAGGGGACATTAAGTAAAAGTGTTTTAGTGCTGACAACTGAAGCACTGTCTTTATAGTTTACATAAATATCCTCTGAGGCCCCTTCAATTATCAGCAGAGGTCATGACCTTTGACCTATCCCGGCATACCATTACTGAAACAATTGGACTAATATTCCTACCTGTCTAAATGAAGTGCTAGATAGATTGCTATAGCGTCCAGACACAACATTTCTGCTCTGTCCAACAAAGAGGACTTGAGGAACTGAGGGTCAAACTTGAGGAACTGAGGGTCAAACTCTCGAGTAATTCCCAAAATAAACCAAAGTAGTGTGGTTGGTTTGGCTCTCAATTGAGCAAGTGAATGACATCTGAAATGAGAAACAGCGGGTGCTATTTCCCTCAGGGAAACACAGAAGCAAGGCCTTTGTTGCACCCTTTCTGATGGCCATCGGAACAAGGCAGCTGGAGCGATTTCAAAGGGACTGTATCAGAGCCCTGCTGGTTTCATGTTCTCCCATCATCCTTTGTGAATGTTCTGACCACGCCTGCTGGGGAGGTTGGGGAGACTATACTGTAACAGCTTACTGAGTGAGCTTCTGTTTCAGATCTAAGTCATTTAACTTTTTACATTTAAATATTTAGCTGACGTTCTTATCCAGAACGATTTACAATGAGTCATACTGTACTTTACAAAATACCTTACATGTGTTCAGAGTAGATTGCCTGGCATAATGCATTTAATGATCTTTACTTAAGTGCACCTAGCTGAAGGTTGAACCAAACCACACTCAGATCATTAGAGTATTATGTTTGCCCTGCTGTAAGTACAGGGTGTCACTCAGGAGGCAACTATTGTTCACATTGGTAGATGGGAAGTGAAGGCAGAGGGTGTAGTATAGCAAAAGATCATGCCATGGTTCAAAGCCCAAATGTGACGTACTGTAAATATTGGCCTCAAGAGCATGTATTCTGCATGCTATTTATAGTATGTTACTGTACAATTGTTCCTAATCTTGGTACAGTTTTAATCCCTGGTGAATTCGATGACAGCAAGAAGATAACAACCATACTGGCCTGTGTTTACCTCCTCTCCTTTAGCAGTATGGATGTGAGTTTCTTAGCATTTGCAATGACCGCAATGCATTGCATGAATGAACAAAGCCAATTCAGAGATCCTTTGAAAGGGAGGAAGCTTTACGACATCTGATCTGCTTTCCCAGTTCTTGACGTGCACACTTGAACTTGGGTTCACCTAATATTGGTGAGATGACAGTTTAAGCAGATACCACATTCATTTATGGATGGCTGCACCTTGTGATTACGGGGGGGGGAGCATTGGGAGGGCTAGATAGGACAGTTATTTTCAGGCCCATAAAGTCTGGAGTGCAGCTCTGTGGAATAATCCAACACCCCAAAGGCCTCGCTACCTCCAGTGCAATAACAGCCTGTCTCCAGCCTTAAAAATAGCTGGACGCTGGAACTCTCATTATAACCATCCATCCCTGCAGTGGAAAACACCGGACAGAGGGAGGGAAAATAAAGTTTGTTTATAATCCAGAGACACGTGCCATGCCAATATTTTTCACTGAATGCATTCATTAATTTAGATGTCCAAGTAGTGATAAGTGCAAGATGTCATCTAACTGAATACGCAAATTGAAAATAAATTAAATTCACATCAATGCTGATGATAGCCAAGGAAGCTTTGTAACATCTTTTTTTGTAAGGAAGCTAGATTGTTACCTCTGTTTAGTATGTTTAATTAAAGTACATTTAAAACAACAACTTTCTGGCTTCAGTTGGTCAAGTTCCTGCCCCAACACTCATCGTGATGTGTTGTTTACCTTGAAAGTGCCTCTACTGAAGCTAACCTTAACCCTAAAAGCCACCACAGCATCAGACTTAGAAGAAGCAGACGGCAAACACAGGCTATCTATAATTTAAAAGCAATGCTGATGTTTGTGTTTTTGAACAGCTGCATGTTTTGCACCGCTGTTCTTTCATTTTTCACTGCTTTCCGACATTGTTGTTGTTGTTCTGGCTTCCCTGTACCCACCCACAGCAAGTGGTATACGCCTCAAAACATCCCAAACATCATTAAAAATACAAATTTACACAATCGGGGATGCACACACATGGTCACAGGCAGACACAGATGGCTAATGTGTAATATATCCTGTTATATTGTTATTTTAATGTGGGAAGAAATGCATATTGCAGCTTTAAATGATGTTCATGATCACATACACATGCAGTGAACGCTGTCACCAGAGGTCACTTGACGTGGCAGGCATGAATGATCTTCCAAATGACATAAAAAATAGGTCAGTCTCCTGGATGCGTACAGTAGATCAGCATCTACTCGACACTTTTTGGCAGCTATTGTGATCAGCTTGGCTTTGGAGGGGTGAAAAAAGGGAAAAAGGGAGAGAATAAGAGAACCTGATAGGAAATGGTGTGTGTGTGTGTGTGTGTGTGCGCGCGGCGCGCGTGCGTGCGTGTGAGGTGAGGTGGGGGTGAATGGGTGCTGAGAGCCGGCCCTAGGCTGAGTTCTGCTAAATTCACACCAGCTGTAGTGATGTCAGTAGGCAGTGCTTAGAATATTCCGGCTCAGACGCACTAGCCGGGGTTGTGTGTAAATCTGTGTACTCAGGTGCGTTGCGTGAAGTCAGCCTGAGCAAAGCGGCCAAACTCGGGGGTCCACGGGGAAGCTTCCATTTCCCCAGGCCAAAATCTCTCTTCTCCTACCCATCCACCCATCCATTCTCTTAGTCTCTCAATCTTGCCAAATTTTGTCTTTCTCCTTTTGAGTTATTGTTCCTGTTGTTCAAACTCTCCCACTCCCTGCTTTCTCTCATTCTCACTCACCCCCTTCCTTTCTCACCTGTAGGCTCCCCCTCTCTCTGTCTTTATTTCACTTACAAGGATGATTTATGTGAACAGCATTTGATTCTTACAGGATTCAATTATCTCTGCGCATTGAAAACTGGTGCTACTGTATACATTTTTGTGTATAGGCTACAGATACACATCTGGGTCATGTGGGTACTTGCAGGGTACTAACTCACTACAGTCTCTCAACAGTCTCTCTGCTGATTTTGTCAATTTCCTGTTTGAACTGGCCAATTCATGTGGTTTTACACTGTAGGAGTCATAGTTGAAAGCACCATACAATTCTAAATGATAAAATAACAATTGATTGTGTATTTCACAGAAATCTGCAACAGGAGCTAAACGTGTTGAAAACCAAACCAAACCGGATGTAATACAATACATCTGCCACTGAAACATATCAAGAGCCTTTATCAATCTGGGAAGCTGTGCATGACATGGTTGCGCTTCAGGGCTGTGCTTCTGCCGCCCACACTGGGAAACTGTTGAAATCTCCCAAGGCAAATTTCCAGTTAATTTAGTCATAGGACGGGAGCAGGAAGTGACTGTGTGGACAGGATGTTTACATTACCAAAAGTTTGTTACTGTAACCTTGTGAATGGAGGTGCACAACTCCCACATAAGCAGAATGGGGGGTATGCAAAGGTTGTCTGCAATTGTAGCAGATGAAAAGAAAATACCACAGAGTATTGAGTTGCAGTAAATCTAATTAGAGCCTTAGTGTTGTGATAAGGATTGGAAAGCTTATTTAGCTGCACTTATTCTGGTTCTACTTCAATTGCACACTGTGTTGGTCTTGATGTAATGCATATAATTATCTTGTAATTATACCGTTGGAGGATGTTTAGTAATGCAATATGCCATTTTGCAACTGCAAGTTAAGGCCACAGTGTTGGAGGGAGCTAGATGGGTGAGATCAACACAGAAGTGTTACTGTAATCTACAGCTCTTCTAACAGCACGTACACTACTCAAATTCCACAACCAGTAGATAGTGGATTATCATTGATGCATGGTACTCGAGTGATTTTTGTACACAATTGGCATGATGACACTTACACATAGTGTAAGCATTCATTCATTTATGTATTTTTTTTACTCATTTTGATCAACACTTTGTTCTGACAGGGTTAAAATCAGCCCGGCCCTTGCAGAAATCCCACCAGGTCATCTGTGGCTTTTAGAAACAATGATATCATCCAGCGATTACATTGTCTCCCAGTGATACAACAACTCATCTTTTGACTTATTTTGATAATACTCAAAGGCCTTCCAGGGAAATCCTTTGTTAGCAGAGGTGTGTTTGGACATCCTCACGCGGCCCATCCTGTGAGAAACCTTTTGAACAGGACTCTGCCCAGACAGGATGACAGAGAAGCTGTGCTAGCCATGCACCTCTGACCTGAGTCCAGCTGAGATCAGACCCAGATCTGCTGATCAACTGCACAAAGGGATGGGAGGAGAAAAGATAGAAATGAACAGTTCCAAATGCCTTCCATAAATTTCTATTGTCTATTGTTACTCAGGGGTGTAGTAGTTAGTAGTTAAATATGGCATGGCATTGATACCCCAGGAGACCAGGGTGGAGCTCATAAAGGTGGTGTAGGGGCAACTTCAGACCCACTTTTACCCACAGGGTTGAATTTCATTTCACTGGACATCACTTCAAGATGTACCCAGTGTAATCATAATCCCAGCGCTTGACAGAGTCATTAATGTTTACAGCAACTCATGATGCCCGTGGCACTCTTTGCTTCAGGAGGGCACTTAATGTATGATAGAGCTAACGGGTGAGGGGTCACGCCCACCCCCAAGAAGCTCATCTATGCACATGCCTGGAGAGTTTTGTGGTATGGAAACCTCTGCAGTAGCCGCCACCAAGGCTCCCTGGCACAACCTCAACATTCTTTTCCTGACCGTCACCCTCAGATTCCTCAGGGGCACTGCCCTTTAACTGTATACCGCTGCCCATCTTGCCAGAATACTGACTTAAATTCCTGCATGGTTTCCACCCTCCGCCCTATGGTCAGAAGCAACATCCTTTTGCCAGTCCTTGAGACGAGTGATTCTTCCCAGAGGTTACGAGCCAGTTTATATGCGCTGGCAGTGTTCGCAGCTATGCCAGTGTCCATGTTACTGGTGGTATTATATTACCATTGTCTCCAGACAGTGCCTTTAAACATTAGCAGGGCCCTTTTTATTGGGTGTGTTGAGTTATGAATGATGTGGCATTGAGACAGTGCAGCAGTGCTGGTGTAAGGATTAGCTCACAATGAGGATGAAATTTTGTACTGCTATGCACACTGTTATCAATCCAACCATCTTTATTTTTAGTTTATGGGATGGGGGGGTGTCTGCTTTTTGATTTGAGGCTACAAAAACAAAACCAGCTGGTGTGGTGCCAAAGAAAATTCTTATGTGTCACTAATTCTCAAGAAAAGCTGGCGGCTGGAGAATTCTATTTAATACGGACAGTATCCAAAACAAACACTGCCACTGCTGACATTGAGATATGCTGCTGTCTGCACTGAAGTGCCAACCTGACAAATATCCCCTAACCCTCCCCTGTAGTAGAATAACTAGCTAAACTTTCTTCCAGTGCTCTTCTCATGCATGATAACTCAATCCTCATGTCCAAATGTTACCGTCTATTGCACTCCTTCAATGTAATCTAATAGCATTATGAAATAATCCTTTTATCAACCTACTTTGCAACTTGAAGTCTTAGAGAAACCCTTATAAAGGTCTTCTTGAGTTAGGCATGTTAGGCAGGCAAAACTCTGACCCCAACTGCTCCAGTGGAGATGCTCTGTGGCTTGTATAGGACTGTGGTCACACTGGGAACCTTCTATGTGTGAATTTGTGCAAACATCCCTCCTACTGCAACTATTCCCCAGGCTTTTGTTGGTAATATGAATGTGTTCTTTGTCAACTTCCTTGGCTAAGCGGTGACATCGGTATAGATTTGTGTTCTGGAAATGTCATTCTTCTGAACATTCACTGTTCTTCAGAGATTTGTGTAAAAGGTGCAAAAGATAGAATTAACACTGAAATGAATGCACACTCAAAGGAAGTGAAGTCATTTAAGGTCTAGCCCTATACCTAATTTAGTCCCTTTGACTGATTCTTAATAAGAGTCCATGTCAACGTATGCAGAGACATAACAATGTTGAACTCTGCTGACCCATACACACTGATGGACCACCCGCCAACATGGAGACCTTAAAAATGATGAGAAAAACGCTGTCTCGTCCCTCTGCCAAGTACTACATCAGCGATTTGATGGGAGGTGTAACACCCCTACAATCATTCACAATGCAGTTGCTTCCAACATCTAATCAATGTGTTAAGTGCCAGCAAAATGAAATTAGTGATTGCCTAAAGTAAAATGAAGTTGCACTGCTAACATTCATTTGCTCACAAGACAGGCAGGGGCATGAGGCGGTTTTAATCTGCACAGCTCCCAAGTCAGTTCCAAAAGGTAAACCAGAACAAGTAGGGGCCAACTGACAAAGCCTGTAGCTTAACAAAGGTTGGTGTCAGTGAGTAGACAGCAGACAGACAAATTCTTCAACTCAAATTGAGGAGAGGAGAGCATTTTACTCACTTAATCTCACCTCTTCATCCTTTCTGCAGCATGAGCTGTCAGCTGTTGAGATACGTCTGTTTTGCCCAGTGTGGAAACCAAAACAAAGCCAGTGAAGAGACGGAAATGCAAAACTGTAGTTTCCATAGTTACACATTTGAAATCAATCCAATCAGAAGTTGGTGCTGCTGACATTACTCCACCAATCATGGAACTTCTCTTTAAATCCCCAAAAGTATAAACATTTTCTACACCCTTAAATGTAAACATTATTTTATATCTGCATGAAAATACAAGAAAATAATTGCATAAGCCAAGGTTTTTCAATTAATTGCAAGCAATCTGAGAGCAACCCATATAGTCCCAGAAATATAAGGGTGGCAAGCCTGCTTGCTAATTCCCTCTGTTGGAAAAAACCCCCACAGCAAATAAACCACAGCAAAGACTTGACGAAATGTTATAGGCAGCCACAGAAAAAACACCTATTACTCGGAGGCAGTGACTCCATTGAAGAACTACATGTATTACCAAGCATTTATGAGTCCGAGTGAGTGGCCTTGTGGGATGTGGGGGTGGAGGACAAGGGCACAACAAAAGCAACCAGTCTGCTTATATAGGTGTGTGTTGGAATAGCGAGACAGTGAAGTTACATGTCTAAGACTGTCCAGTACGTCTTGCAATGTGAACAGGCGGCCTTAAAATGCCATGCCAATGATTACTGTATCAAAAAGGCATTAGACAGAGTGTGGGAGGCTTTGCGACTGATTCCTCTCAGTCTACAGAGGTTCCTCTTACAAGACTGCAATGCCCCTGCAACTATGGTGAATGTGTAACCAGAAGCCATTTGATTAAACCTGGTAGAATTTGGCTGAATTCAGGCAATTTAAATTACTTCTTACTACTTAATTACTACTTAGTTATGAATGTTCCGTCCTGCCACCAATTAAGTCACATTTCCATTGATTCATAAATCTAAGACACACTTTCCGAGATAGAAGCGTTAATCCGGTGTTGATGAAGCAATCAGTTTTCTCCTCTGTGATAAAGCTACTCCGACTGCATCATTATCTCATTAACTCCCAGCACTATGGCAATGACTAAGAATTTGCACAACATTAACATTAACAACATTATAAGACAATATAACAAACAAATTAAGGAGTGACACTTATGCAGATGCAACATGAGGTGTACAACCTGCGTCCTATAAATGGAATCCCACGTAACCATGTCCTGTATTCCTATAATTAAGGCCCTTACAGTATGTTTAGGATTCCTTTCTTATGACAAAATTGGGGTTTGTAAAAGAGTATCTAATCAAGGCGTTATTATATTTCCATTATCATTATCATCATTATAATAACAAGCTATGAACAGGTCTCGTGAGTGTATCTCTCATTCTCTCTCACACATAGACACACCCACACAGACGAAGACCCTGGGGCAATCTGTGGAAACATGCCCCCGACTATCTTGATCTCATGTGTGAACAGAGCTTTGGCTCCCCTCTGTTTGGGCTTGTATCACACCGGGTCCCACAGAGAAATGGTTCGAACATTACCTCATCAGCCAGAACAAAAGCGGAGTGGGGCAGAGGGGAGAGGGGTTGGGCGGAGCAGAGCTTTCTCGGGGGAGCCAGGCCTAAAGCCTCTGCCGCTGTTTTAGAGATTAGGATTTGGGAAGTGAAGAAGTTTAATTGGGAGAGGAAGGGAGGGAGAAAGGAAGGAAGGAAGGTAGGTGGGCAGAGACAGGAAAATTAAAGCAGGTCAAACTGAGCTTCCGCTGATAGGTGGGCTCTTATTAAGTTTTTCCTCTCTCTCTCTCTCTCTCTCTCTCTCTCTCTCTCTCTCTCTCTCTCTCTCTCTCTTAAAGAG